>SMDT01000945.1:0-123873 GCA_005392925.1 Aquilaria sinensis | reverse complement strand
GAAGAAGGGAATATGTAGGGTTGATTTATAGGAACAAGAAAAAAGGATAAAATTCTTGTCGCTTTTCAACTGCGAATTTGATTTATTTTGACAAATTTTCATATTGCCCTCACCGGATTCAGAACCAACCATATTCTTATCCATAATTCCTGGCAAAGCCAATGGGTAACAAAAAAGGAAATAAAAGAAAAGAAAGACTTCAGTTTTACTTCGATTCACGGGGAAAATATCAAGAATGTTACACTACACTCATTCTAATTACACGTTATATGTGACATGAACACATGGGGAAGGGGACAAAATTTTAACACTCTTTGTGGCTTTCCTTGCCTCTTTAAATATTTATGTTCCTCATTTAAAGAAATAATTTCAGTGGTTGTACAATGGGGAGTGTACCCTCCTCTCCCAGTTTATGTTTTGTGATACCCAAGAATTGCTACTCACTTAAATTAAACATATCAACCAGGAAAACTTTGTCCAATTAAAAAATGTATAACGTGTAGAAGTAGAACCAGGGCAAGTTCTAATCATCTTATCCGCCAATTGTGCGTTGTGAATCCTTGAAGCAAAAATTGGATTGATGATTTTTATCTCCCTTGTGACGCTGATGAGGTCGAAGAGGAAGATTTGGTTATGGGTGGAAATGATCCGAGTGAAGTCTGAACACCCCAAACTCAAAGCTTGTCTTGAAAAGGCATAAGTTTGTTTCAGTGGTTCGATAAACTCAAAGCTCTATTCAAGATTCGAGCTCAATTCAATATTTGACCTTGATTTTAGCTTAATTCAAGGTTTAAGTTTAATTTAAGAAATAAAAATTAATATTTTTTAGCTTAAGTATATTAAAAATAAAATTAATATTATTTTTATATTTTTTTAAAAATATTGGACTTGATAAGAATTTAAGCTAAATAGTAATAGACTTAAAACTCAACTTATTAAGCAGTTTGAAGCTTGACTTGAGATTCATTAGACTAAATTCGATAACAAAAACAATTAAACTTATACTCAAACTGATTGATAAAAGTAAGAGACCACTCATTTTCACCCCACCCCAAATATGTCAGCCAAACAAGGAAAGTGCCTGGTTCGTAATGTCCCCGTCAGGCGTCGCAGGGCAAGGCTGCATGTGAGGGTAGCATCATGTTCCATTGAATTTGACTCTCCCCGCGACCTTTCCTTATCGGAGAGCCACAAGGGGCCCAAAGTCATGTGCTTTTGCCCACCGACAGTTTCTTCTTTCCAATTAAGAGGACAAAAAAAACAAAAAACAAAAAAAAAGTAGCTGCCCTCGCGAGAACAGAAGTATCAAACAACACCACCTACTTATCAAATTATGTCATATTTTTCTTGTCACGTCTACAAAAAATCATCTGTACCCAAACTAGAGTACATTTGTGGAGGTGAAGTTCTCCTAATTAAATCATCTGTACCATGATAGGAGCCAAGTCTCTCAAGGAAACAGTTCAACCACTCGTATTAGAAGCATAATGCTATAATTGGAAAAAGATGAAAACATGAACTGTACGAAAATTTCATCTAATATTCTGCTCAAGTTGTGATAAAACATGTTTTCAGAGACACCATTTAATTGCATCCCCCTTTTTATTCACACCTTGTAGTTGTACGAGACCGCTGGTCCTGCCGGTCTTACTGGAAAGGCTGAGACCCAGAAAGTAATGGCAGTTAGCATCCGCAGCCATGTTCAATTTCAGAATGGTAGCACCAAAAACAAGCAATATGGCAGTCAAATTACTTCAACTAAGCTTTCACTTTGCTGTGTCACTGTGCTCGAGAGCATGGGAATTACTTGCAGCAGATGATCCTTTTCCTGCTGGAGAATAAGACCATGCTATTGCTGCAGCTCCAACACTAACTGCAACAGTAATGGAACCCCAAACCCACATCTGCCTTCTTTTCCTTCTCTGCCTATCTCGCCGTGCCACCTCTGCAGAACAATCACAAATGGAATAACAGATGTTTCCAGATAGTACTATTTTTGTTTGGTAAAAATGGCTAATGGACAAAAAATAGAGAATTGAAGGCCACGAAGACCAAAAGCATGCAAAAGCGGAGTTGTGAATTTGCATAGAACACATGTGATAAGCTACAAAATTCCTGCCATTATGAAGCATGGAGCAATGACATCCTTTTTGGATGGAGGGTTTACTGGCTAACCAAACGATAAGGTAGTTTAATGGTTCAGATACTCACCTACAGCTTCTTGGTTCCTCTGAGACATTTCTCGGTTAACAAGTTCATAATAACGCAACCGGTCACACAATCGAGCAATTTCAAAATTCTTTGCGTCAATCTGTTCTTCCATCTCCATTTGCATCTCTGCCCTAGCTATACCTTTACCCAATGAATCAGATACAAATCGTGCTACATAAAATTGCTGGCGCAATTCTTCAGTAGCATCTGACATCTCCATTTCTGTCATGCTTTTCAGATCCGCAGGCAAAGCCAGTCCTATAGGAGCCAGCTGTTGCCTCATCTTTTGCCAATTCTCTTCTGTCCTATTTAGAGTATCTTCTGCTTGCTTCCTTTTCTCTATTTCTGATAACAAGCTAATTCTCATTTCATGCAGTTCAGCTTCAACATCACGAAGTGATACCGGTTGTCCACTCTCAGAGGAAAAATCTGGAGACGCAAGTAAATAGAATTACTGATTACGTGTTAGTATTTAAGAAGGTTCATCACCATAATACTTGGAAATCTTAAGGCTTAGCAACAATCACTTAGATTACTTTTGGTAAAGAAAATAGCTTTGTCTGCAACTAAAAAAAGAAAAACCAATGCAGAGCATTGGATTGCTAAATTCATGTAATGAATATCACTAGCTCGAAAGAAGTTGAAAAATTATAGCCGGACATTGCATGGTTCAGTTCATGTAACGAACACCATAAGTTCCCAGAAACGATTAAGTAAATATTGAAGCCATGCTGCATGCGGAAATAATACATGGGTTGTTACTTATTCAATCTGAAAAGTTTCTGGTGTCAAAATTAAGAAATTCTGCCCCGTGGGGGGGGGGGGGGGGGGGGGGGGGGGGGGGGGGGGGATCACATTATATAGCAGGTGTTGGTAAGTGAACGTACCTTCCGGAGCATCATAGAACTCAAATTGTGGTGTAGCTAGCACTGTTACACTTTCTGCCCCAGCATTGCCTTCTCCCTCTGTGTCGCTGGGGGAACTCATGGATTCAGTCTGGTCAAAGAAATTGATGGTGCCACTAGTTCTTGCTAAGTCAACTGTGGTGAGCTTCAGGGTGTCATTTTCTACAGCAAAAACATTTGCTTGCTCTCCTGCAAATGAGGCACTAAGGACACCATTTGTCTGCTTGGTCACAGTGACATTATTGTCGACACTGTTCTCATTATCCTGATCAATAGATTCTTGAATGGTGAAGATGACTGCATCATGTTTGGCTTCTGCATGTACTGCAATATGATTACCCTCTTCTTCCTCCAGTGCCTTCTGCCGAGAGAACATGTCATATTCTGAGAAACTCTTCATAAGGCGAGGTCCCCGCCTCTTATGATTTATGATGTATGGTGAAGTAGAAAATGAAGTGGGAGAATCAGGAAGTGGAGTAGGTTCAGGAGTAGCATAGAGCGCTGGTGATATTTTTGGGGGTTTGATCTTTCGCTCAGCATTTGATGTACTATTTCTCTGCTCCAATTTGTTGCGGGCAAGAGGTGGCTTTGGACTAGGTCTAGACTTATCGACAGATCTGGAAGTCTCAGGTTCTAAGAACCTATCAAAGGCTATAGCAGTAAATGTTGGCATTGTCCTGCACAATCCACAACCAAGAAAATACGTTAACAGAGCAAACAACAGGTTCAATAAGTAGCAACTACTACAAAAGACTTCACAGCGAAATATCTTTTTTGCTTAAGAACAAAGTAAATCACAGGCCACAGTAACACAACAACCAAAACACAAGATCTAAGACGTCACCTATGGAGAAAGTGCTGTCAATGTTGATACAAAATGGGGAATACTTGGCTGGAATACACGAGAACAGTAGAAGTATGCACGTCAATGGGTTTATTCTTGTTCTATAAAGCACATAATTCTGAGGATATTACAGACTGCAAACGACCCTGGGAACGGGAGACGTATTTAGCCACTAGAGGAGAGATGTTGAACTAAATACCAGAGCACGATAAAGAGAGCCTAAGCAGCTTTGTTTAAACTTATACCAGAAGCAGAGGATACAAGCATTTAGCTGAGCAACAAAACAATGTATCCTTAAGGATATGAGCACTTAGAAGATCAACAAGACAACGTAAATTGTTATTGCCTAGTCTGGGATCTTTTTCAAGTGAAATAGCACATTATGTTCTACAAGCCGTAAGTTAAGGGTGCTGCTGTGATGATGACAAATGATCTTTGTCATATTTTCTACAAGAAAGCTGAACAAGAATCAACTATCCCTTTGTAGAAACTTTTTGTTGCTGTGTGGTTTCAGACTATGAAAATAATGAAGTTCAATGAAGCTACATGATCAGAGAATATCAAGGAAAGCATGAATAAGAAGAGCTTTATTTGTGACAATGGTGTATTTTATTTAGACTCAGCAAGGAAGCACGAAATTTAATAAATCCAGGAAAAGCAACAACAGAGGGAAATCCACAATGCATGACTATAAAGAGGGATAGATGATAGGCTTAATTGCATTGCCATGAAAAAGTGCATCAGAAATGGAGAAGACAATATTATAACACAGAGCACCAAAGGATCTGAAAATTAACCTCTAGTCAATGAATCTGTCTGTCTTAAACACAGATCAACATACACCAACAGAACCAAAAACACAACCAAATTGTCAGGCAGCTTGGAAAACAATAAGCATTTCTGTATCATAAATACTATAATGGGAGGCAAAAAGCTATCAAAAGATTAGAACCTCACCGGGGCATTCATTGCTTCACAAAGAAAAACCACAGAGTTAATAGCAACAAATCCCTAAAGTACATGACTTGGCTCCACATATAATAACCTAGACAGGAATTTCCAGGGGATCAACCACAGCCAGACCAAAAACTCAACAATCTCGCTCCAAATTCCAGGCAAAAATATCAAAGCAAACTCAAAAACGAATGAAACCAAAGCTCCAAGCCGACTATATGTGTAGAATAAAAAACCAAACAAAAGCAAAATACAATTTCGTGACGCGGAAATGGAACAGCAGAAGGAAATCCAGCAACATAAGCTACCAATACAACGAACGACTACCTTGAATTCAGAAGAAACCCTCAACGGCGACCGGCGGTGGAGAAAGAACAAAAGAGAGGTCGCATACGAAAATCAATAGCGAATGAAACCCCCTTCTCGAAGGCGATTTTTTATCGCCTCCAATCCATTTCTCCCGCGCGCCAATGTCATCCTTTTCATTTCCGTTCCCAACTTTCCCTATTTTGTGGAAGCGTCTAAGACCAATTTTGACCCCTGAATTGAATTGTTTCGGACACTCTGCCCCCTCGAGTATAAAATGCTATACTTCTCCCATTAACTCATCAAGACCCATATTTTTCACTTCCAAATAATAATCTTCATGATTAAATTGTGATGTAGTTATCGCTGTTAAAATATTTACTTCAAATTAAATAAAGTACTAAAATTATTATTATTTGTAGGTCTTATTGAGTTAATGGAACAAAATACACCATTTGATGAGTTAACAATCAAATTGACTTCAGGCATCGGAGAAACTTTTCTCTAACCGGGGCTTGCAAGGTAACCTAATCATGTACACATGTCCACTCATAATGAGTTAATAGTATTAATTATTTTTTTTTAGTTCTAAACCTTTTAAAATTGTTTTCTTTTAACTCTAAATATATTAAAAATATTTCATTTTGATTCCATTAAATGAAATTTATTAACTCAAAGTATGTATCTGATATTAACTTTTTAGATTATAACTTAAACACCTCAAGGCATTTTCAACCCTTGAACTCACCAGATCTAAACACCTAACCACCTCAACCTGAACTTGCCCCCTAAACTTACAAAACATGGGACACTTTAGCCTTTTTTACCTCATGTGCACATCATGTGACTTAACACCAGTAAAACCTCTCTACTTGCTCATTTAGACATTTCAACAAACACTTTTTATGCCTAACAATTCTGACATGACTTTGACCCCATATGCTTGCAGTCAACGACATCCTTTGTGTTAGTTTCATGGCCACGACTAGTGAACTCTTTCCGATCATTTCAAATTTATTTTTTTTAAATATAAATTCAATCATCAATGCTTGTAATTCTGATTTGTAGATTGGTAAGAATTTTGCTTACAACTAACACCAGTATCAAAGCAATCATCGATGGTGGATGATGATGTTTTGACAAACAATTCAGAGAACAAGCGGACTAAGAACGAGTTGATTGTTTTGCAGGTGGAGCTCGAGTGAGTGAACTTGGAGAACCAACTGTTGAGAAAGATGCTAGACTAGGTGACTAGCAATTACCAAACGCTTCATATGCATATCATCAATTTGATGCATCACAAAGTCATTGGATGATGATGGCAATTCCACTAACAAGAAGCTAAATTGCGGCCGACTCAAACAATCTCTTGATGTTACCAGTGTAGCAGACAAGGAATCTCTTTCGTCATCAAAAGAACAGACCTTGGAATCTCCAATGATGTTCTTCTTCTTCAAGCTTTGCCTGATTATTGTAGCAATCTCTTTCATAGTTGGAAGAACGTTGTTAATTGTCACCACCTAGGGTCAAAGTCATACCAAAATTGTTAAGTGTAGAAAAGGTTTGTTAAAATGCCTAAATGAGTGAACGGAGAGGTTTTAGATGGTGCAAATAACATTAAGTCACGTGATGTGCACATGAGTTCAAAAGTACTAAAGTGTCTTTGACATCAAGGATCCACCGGCCAAAGCATCAATCATAAATCTTAAAGTAGGTACCAACTCTTCATAGAAAAGTTGGATTTGTTGCCAATCAAAAAATCTATATTGTGGGAACTTCTTAAGCAACTCCTTGAATCTTTCCCATGCTTCCAAAATGGACTCTATCTCTTATTACTTGAATGTCACAATTGAAGCTCTCAGGTAGGCGGCCTTGTATGGAAGAAAAAACTTGCTCAAGAATTTCTAGGCCATTTCATTCTAAGTAGCAATGCTTTCCAGTTAAAGTGATTGATACCATCATTTAGCTTTGTTGTGGAGTGAGAAAAGAAACAATCGGAGGCTAATAGCATTAGTGGAGACTCCATTAGCTTTGAATGTGTCACAAGCATCCAAGAAGTCTACTATGTGAGTGTTGGGTTCCTCTGAAGCCAATCCTCCAAATTGGTTTTATTGAATGAGAGAAATCAAGGTCAGCTTCAATTCAAAGTTGTTAGCTTCCACTGATGGTCTCATAATACCCGAATAATTCTCTATCACCAAGGGTTGGATGTACTCCCTAATAGGTCTTTATGGATTTATTGGATAAATTTCATCTTGATGATTCATTCCTCTATTTCCTCCATTACTATTAAGATTATCCGCACCACTTTCCATAGATGTTGAGATGGAGCTTGATTCTCCCAAGTATAATGTAGCTCGAAGCTCTTTAAGATGTCTCTTTATTTTCGGAATTAATGGCAACAAAGTAGATTATTGGGAACGAGTCATACACCAATAACACCTACTAAAGAAATATCCGAGTACAAAAACAACAAATAAGTAAAGAAATAAATGTCTAGTCTAGAGTCAATCTCTTAGAAATGACATTGAACAGTTCAATGCAATCAATCCCTGGCAATAGTGCTAAAAACTTATTGTATATTTTTTAACCCTAACACACAAGCACACGATTGATGTTAAAGTTGGGTAAGAAAGAGTATCATTTCCATGTGGATTGATTGAATCGCTTGCTAAGTACCACTACCCTAAGTTAACGTTAGCTAAACGATCAAAGTTGGACAAAAATGTAAACAAATCAAACAAGTAACTAACTTAGCTAAGTGAAATGTTACTACTCTAGAATGCAAGAATGTAATGTAAATTTATGAATTTTATCAAATTACTAAAACACACTTCCTATGGGTTCACTACTTGTCTTGATTAAGCGGTGAATTCAAGTTAGTGAGTTAGGTTTCAATGCTGTTGTTAAAGTTACTAAATTGAATTTTTACTTTTTCAAGTGAAAGAACTATTTTCTCTCTAACCTAAACTTAATAAGAATTTTCATCCAATTACAAGCTTAAGAAGATGCATTAGAACTCAATTTACCTTTACCTAATGACTTAAACTAATTTCCCAACAAGTCCATAGTCATTAAATTCTTCTTCTAGGTTCAATAGCATTTAATTTTTTCTAAGAGTTTAGAAGCAATTTATAGTGCTACTAATTATGGCTATCAACTAGCTAGCACAACAATAAGCTCAAGAGAAGAATAAACAAACATTTGATAGAAAACTAATATCACATAACCATAAATTCATCGAACATAAGCAATCCAAGTAGCTACATCTATAAAAAGTGTAGAGAAAACTACTCCATAATTAAACTAAATATAAACATAGAAATACGCATCATAACATCCATGAGAAACTACAGGGAAGATGAAAGAATAAACCCAAGAGGACTAGAAGAGCTTGACTCCAAGGTCTCCAAGCAAGTCCCCTTGAGCACTCCAAGAAACATCCAAGCAAGCTCCAATGGTGAGCAAGAAAAACTACAAAAACTAACAATGGTGGGTATGAAAAACCTAGGTCTAAAATGTGAAACATGAAGATAATCCCTTAGTCCCTTAGCTTGGTTCCAGATTTTTCTTCTCTTAGAGATGCCTTTTTCACCCACCTACCCATTTGGATCAAATCTCTTAGCCAATAGCATGTTTGGATTCAAAATGGAGGTGGGGGATCATTTTTTTGCCCTAGTACATGGGCGCCTAGACCTCAGGAAAGGGATTCCTGGCACCTAGGCCTCTAGGCTTAAGGATGCTTGGCGCCTAGGCTCCATTGGCACCTAGGCCTCAGAGCATGAAATTTCAAGCATGGGCAAACTGCATTGTGGTGCCTAAGCGCCACTCCTGGGGCCTAGGTGTCATGGTTATAATCCCACTTTGACTTCCGTATACCCATTTTCTAGCCGGCTCACCCCAGTGGTATTCCAATGCTATAGTCCGTTTTTCCAACCTACAAAATAAAAGAACTAAGCAAGAATCTGCAAAAAATGTTGGGTGGTAAAGTACAAAATAGTGGTCAAAGTTGACAAAAATTCAACATATTTAACCACAAAATTAAAATCTATCACTATGTCAGGCTTTATTAGTAATGAAAATATCTGGTTTAGCATGAGCATACTGATTCCTCAAGTGATCTCATGTACGACAAATAGTAGGAAGGGGTTGAAAAAGAATTAGGAGAATCTCTGCTGAAAATCTTTGGCAAATGAGAGCTGAAAGAACATAGAATAAGCTTTGATTATAAGTATATAAAATTTGGTTAAGAAAAACTAAAAATCTTTTTCATTTTTGGTTATTTCTATTCTTATTCTTATTCACTCATCAATTCGGTTCTTAATATCTATGATTGAAAATAATTTTTTTAAACAACCTAATTTCATTTAAAATTGAAATGATTGAATAATCATCCCTATATACCATTTGTAACGACTCAAGTCCAAAACGGTCAATAGAATACCTACTCATATCACATGGACTATCTTTTATGAAAATGATACGTGTTAGGTTACAAACTCCTCCCTTATCTACTCAAACTCTTTGTTGGAAGTCACTCAGATTACGGTCCCCTAGACCAGTAACCTTTCTCATCCAAGATTAGCCCTAATAGATGATGCATTTGCATATCCAATATGCCAACCATCATAGTCATGGGTTGGCTTTGATACCATCTGTAATGACTCAAGTCCACAACTAGTTAATAGAACACCTGCCTATATCACATGAGCTATCATTGTAAAAAAAATAAACACTAGGAGATTATATTTTAGAACTTGAGTTTATATATCTATATAAGACATCCCACATTTTTTCAATGTGGAATTTAAGGATGTTACACCATTACTGTTATTTGCATCAATATCTGTCATTGTCATAGACTCATAATAAATGACTTACATTATTAAAGGATTTTATTGTGAGTACACACGTCAAAAACCACACTCACAAGCCAAGATAATCTTATTGTTGCCTTCCTGTATTGTTTAACATCTTATAGAATGTTAAAGCATCACAACCGGCAAGATCATATCATTTCGCTATGAATAGGCGTTCCAACAATCCAAATTAGGAATTGGATAACATGCACTTGAATATTTATTCTCTCCAATATTGTGCTTATAGCCCCGTTTAGTATTAGGGTTAGCGATTAGCATTAGAATTAGAATTTTGGAAAAGCTATCTAAAGGTAACTTTTAGCTTTTAACTTCAGCTCTACTGTTAAATAAATTATCCTGAACATTTACGCTAATTACAAAAATTGTTCTCAATAGAACCTCTTGTTTCTTTTCTACCCTCTTTTACATATCATCTTTTGTTTTTTAACTTTTAGAATTATTACAAGGACAAATTATGAGAACAATAAAGTCTCTTACATATTATCTCTTCTTTTTCATTATCCAACAACTCATTTCAATTCTTTCTTTTATAGGTTTTGATATATGATTATAAACTTGATATATTACATGATGACACGTCACAGTTGTCCATTGCAAGTTCATCCAAACAAATAGGGGTAGTCTGCAACATCTTAGTCCAATGGCTAGGTGTTCAGACATCCCCGTCATGGCCAGGGTTCGAACCTCCATAGGTGCATTGTGCAACCCTCTGCCAATATGTGGCTTGACGCTTTTCAGGTTTCAAGAAGTAGACAAATTTTTCCTCAACTTTGATAACTCTCTAAATACCCTAATATACCTGTACATGCTTCTGAGTAACAAAAAAAAAAAAACCAAACAAATAAACAGGGGCCTTTGCATGATATAGAACGACAATTGAGCAATAATCACATGCATTTTGTGTCCTTCAAGAAATAGGAAAAATCACATGCATTTTGTGGGACCGTTGACATTATAATTTCACTAGTCATATTTACCGCCTTTTATGTTTACATTTGAATACCTTAATTTTCTTTACCATCAAGCAAAAAATTTACCTGGGCCAAATAAGGTTTTTTTTAGTCCTTCCTTCTGGCATGGGTCTGGTGCATGCTGTGCACCAGGGCATGCAATAGTATGTGTCTATGTATATATGTATGTATGTACACACACATATATATATTGTTTACATAATTAGACAAAAGCCAAAAGTTAGCTTAGTTAGCATGGAGAGCACAAAATGGGTTATGTTGATATATATTGTTTACACAATTAGACAAAAGCCAAATGTTAGCTTAATTAGCATGGAGAGCACAAAGTGAGTTGCGTCGGAGGGTTCAAAGCCTTATCCCCATGTTTTCCTTTTTCCTTTTTCTTTCCCTAGTTTGTTTTTTTAATGATTCCAATTTTTTTAATTTTGTTTTTCTTGTCTTTTCCTTTCATTTTACATTCTGTGTATCGTTCTCTTGTTTTCATAATTCACTTTTATCTAGCTTTTTTCTCTCTCAATTTTATCCAATTCTTTTATTTTTTTTAATATTCTTATTTCTTTTTATTGTTTTGTGCCTTTTTTCTTTACTCAGTATTTTTTTAATCTTTGTTTCATTTTTTTAATTATTCCAATATTTAAATTTTATTTTTCTATTTTTTTCCTATTATTTTTCATTTTGTGTATCATTCTCTTCTGCATATGTTAAGAAATATTTATTTAGAACAAATTTGCATGTATATGTACATGTACATACACACATGTACAAAATGAACATATGTGTAGAAAGAAAAGAACATATGCAAACAAAGAAAAGGACACATACGTACTTATATAAACTATAATGAAAAGAACATGTATATATATAAAAGAACATATGCTGATAAGGAAAACAACACGCATGTTCTGAAACATATATACAAAACAAATATCAAAACACACATGTACAGAGAGACTTATGTATTTAAACAAAAGAACATGTGCATGTAAATAAAAGAATATATACCTTCACAAATATCTATACAAACCAAATATCAAAATATATTATAAACATAATACATGTAAAAATGAACATATGCAGATAAAGAAAAAAAATTGTATGTAAAGAAAAAAAATACACACATTCAGAAATATTTATTTAGAACAAATTTGCATGCATATGTGCATGTATATATACACATGTATAAAAGAACATATACATAGAAAGAGAAGAACGTATGCAAATAAAGCAAGCAACATAAATATAGCTGCATAAACTATAGAGAAAAAAAATACACTCACATATATATGAAAGAACATATCCATATAAAAAAAAAACATATGCCTACAACAGGAAAAAAAAAAACACATATACAGAACAAATATCAAAACACACATGTACAAATAATCATATGCATTTAACGAAAAGAACATATGCATGCAAAGAAAATAACATATACTTTCACATAAATCTATATATATAGACCAAATATCAAGATACATTATGAACACAAGCACATTTATAAACAAACATAAACATATAAAACAAAGAACATAAAGAGAAGGAAAAAAAAGACAAAAAAAGTTTAAATAGAAAATAAAAACAAAATAACATGAAAATATGAAAAATAAAAAATGAAAGAAGGAAAAACATAAATAACAAAAAAAATTGAAAAGGAAAAAGAACAAAAAAGTGAAAAAGAAAATAAACATAAAGAAGAAAGAAATGAAAAACTGAAGATAAAACGTACCCAAAAAATAAAAAAGAGAAACAATGAAAACTTTAAAGAGACTACAAAAAAAAAATGAAAGAAAAAAAATGAAGGAAACACATAAGCCACAGGTATAAGCTCACTTTTGTGTCCCAGCTTATTTGTATCCTGGGCACACATAAGAATTTCGCTTTTCTTTTTTCATGTTCACAAGAAAATTTTGTTTTCTTCTGTTTGTTTATCTTTAATTTCTAAAATTTCACCTGCAACATAAATATACCTTTTCCTCCTCCCGATTATTCTAGTTTTTTTATTTAAACAGAGAAATGAAGAAACGTGAACAACAAATTATTAGGAAGGGCATATCAAATCTGTGAGTTTATTGTTTGCAGTCTTTTTAAACGTTTCGAAGGTATTAAAAATTATCTGATAAAATTGTATAATTAAAAATATATAGTGCATATTAAAGTTTAAAGATGTAATTGATCTAAAACACAAGAAATGCAATTGCTACTCCATCATCCATATAACCACAATTCAATTATTTAATAGCAATTATTTCTTTTGTAATCAAAAGCAACTATACAAATATAACAGTATGAGATACATTGTAGTTAAAGAATAGGGAAATACCTGTTTTTTTGGAACATGAGAAACCATTGAACCAGCATAAACGACACTTTATGGGAAATTTGGTGAGAGTAAAATTTGAACTTTAACCTCCATTCTGATGTCCTAAGCTTCAACCATTTGGGATGATGCTTTAGAACTATAATGATTATTATATATGGGTGCATACATTAATAATCCCATATACAATAATTGGATCCGAAAAAACATTAAAATTAGCAATCCTATCTCTTATTTTTCATTGTTCGGATCACAGAAGTAAAGTTAAGAGATCAATCTAGTTTTGTTTCAAAGGTGTGCTATAATTCTAAAAAAACTATTCAGTTCATCTTTAATAAATAATTTTTATAAATAAATAAATTAACAAATGAAAATTTACAATCAATCAATCAACTGAGGTTAATTATTCATAAATAATTCATAGATGACGGAATTACTTGAGATCCAGAATATAAAATGTACTGATTGAATATTCAAGAAACCCAAGTTACTGGCCAAAAAGTAAAAAGGAAAATAGTTTTACAAGAAAAATGAAAATATACACTTAGAAACTAATTAATGATATTTGAACTTTGAAGTGCATGAAAATTGAAAGGTTTTCTAGGTCTAGCGTGCTCCGGCTAACCCACCCTCCTTCAAATACTCCATATACCTAAGGAACTCGGGCCTCGCCGTCGCCTTCTTCCGGCGCTTGGGGTCCATCAGCCCGAACAGAGGGTGGACCTTCTCCGCCTTCTTTGTCGACTTCGCCTTTGAGAGCTTGGCCGCCGGCGCCGGGAAATATTCCGGAACAGGGGCCGGCTTCATAATACTAATCTCTTTGGAACCAAAGAACCCAGGTGGGAGGGTGGTGACTCTCTTCAGCTGTGGCTCCACGTCGTGCAAGAGGTAAACGCTAGCGGTCTCGTCAGACAGCTTCTCATACCTGCCAGGGCCTCTTCTGGTGCTCAGAGTTCTGAACATGGCTGCTAATGAATTTTTCTGTCCTCAGACGATTTTTGGTTGGGGTAGGTTTGGGAAGATTTTGGGTGAATTTTAATTTTTATAAGCTGGAAAGAGGAGGTGGGTTAGGGTTGAGTAAGTTGACTTGAAATGCCTTAAGTTTAAGAAAGTTGTAGCACACCCTCTTTGAGCGCTGGTCTTGGTCATATTTGGTTTGCAACCTACACATTAATTGGTGAATTTTGAAAAGTGGCAGTTTTGTCCCTTCCACAACGCCTGTAGCTTGCATTATACTTTATTAGTATAAAAAACATTATATTTTAGGCGGAATTAGCAAGTTACACATAAGATTTAGATTAAGCTACACATTAATTGGAAAACTTTGAAAATTTTATTTTTGTCCCTTCCCCAACTATTGTAACTTGCATCATATTTTTCAGTATAAAAAACATTAACAAAAATAGATTAACCGATTTCTTGATAAAATAAAGTAGACCATTCAGTAGATATACATTAATTATTATGTCGTTAAATTGAAAATGGATTTGCGTAAATTTTACTTTTCTCTATCTATTTGTGTGTGCTGAAATTCAAGGTAACAAGTAACAACGATGATATTTTGGGGATAGGAATAAGATTTTATAAACTTTAGGGAGCAGATGTACACAATTAGAAAAGCCGGGGAGTCTGAAAAGTACCTGACTCGTAGTACTAGTCTCCTTTTCAAATTTCAAACGCTTGGCCAGAAATCAAATGCGAAAATGTTGACTTTAAGAAAAGGTGAGCGGTATGTGGCGTGGGAACGTTCTTAACGTTGAATATTGAATAGGAAAAAGTCATGTTTAGTCCTAAAACCTTACTTACATTTCTGTTTCAGTTCTACAATGTTTCAATTTTCTAAATGAGTCATAAAACTTTGCAACTATATTAAAGCTCACTTTTTTAACACCACCTTTTATTAATTTTAATTCAAACTATTCGGTAACTGTATTATAGTAAATTTAAATAGTGTAATGAGTTTTGAAAGTTAATGAGTCAAATAGATTATTAAATTTTTTCTCTGTAAATCGTGTTCCTGTTCAATGAAAAACCATAGGACTCAAAGAGAAAAGATACATAAGTTTTAGGAGTTAAAGTTATTTTTCCCACTAAAGAATAAGTCGAAGTTGGTGTAGTTTATAATTTATACACGTGGGATGTCTTGTTTTGAAAAATGTGGCACGCAAACACAAGAAAAGACAAATTAAATATTGTTGTGTCTTCTGGAAGGCCAAGGGAATGGCCGTCCAAGGCCTCTGCTCTGCCTGCCTCTACCATGACAAGTTATCCCACACTTATTTCACACAGCGTTTGTTGCCCAACGCTTTTTCCGAGAATGACCCGCTACTATAAAATTGGCATCTTGTAATGACTTTCAAATTCAATAGCCTCTCTTTCAACCCTGTTATGACTTTGTGACTCTTAATTATTTTGATTACCAAAAAAAAAAAAGAAACTTTTTAAAAATTAAATTTTCAATATTATTATCATAAAAACATGTTATAATTATATAAATATATTTTATATCTTAAAAACAAACAAAATAGTAAAATACTCTGAAAACACGCCCATATGAAAAGAAGCTTCGATTTTCAGAAGTTCACAATAAGTTACAAAATCAGCAACAAGTAAGCGTAAAATACAAAATATACACTTAAGGTCGTAACAACACAATAAGTAATAGACTTTGAGACAGTATCTCTTCAAAAATAATATTTGACACAGCTCAATCTGAATTAGTCGGGCTCAACGTACATGGTTACTAGATATTAAAGATATTACAGAAAAAGTAACATACCATTAAATCATAGAAAGTATATATTATAGAGAGTATATATCGATCAGTATCATAAACACTGTACTCAATTTATTTAAAATTTTGAATCATAAATATTATTAATTTCAAAAAATGATTGATTCATCACATAGTTCCACAATCCTATACAATCTTTGACCCTAGTGTGATAAGAGCATGGATTTAAATTTCGTGATTTACCACGTTCTACATTAGCTCACGATAAATCGCGGCATACTACAACATTTCATATACAAATATATTTTTTTTCAATTTACTAAAATATACAACACGGTATGTTTGAGATCTACTGCAATACACAATTAAAAAATGACTTTTTTATTTAATTTTTAATTATATACCTCAATCTACTGTATGTGTGTGTGTAATGATAAAATGTAATTGGTACAAGTACTTTAACATAAACACATGTCATTTTTTTTTGTTAGTTTTAAAAAGATTGAAAATTTAAAATTGTTGTGATTCTTTTTTTTTTTTTGGTATAATAACATCTCCTGGAAGTCACATTGAGCCCAAGTAATCTGGATCAAAACGCATTTAGGGGTTTTTTTAGTTATTCAATCTTTATATTATCTTCCATACATATTTTATTTATATTAAAAAAATTATGATGAAAATAATTAGTATAAATAAGGAGGTGCAAAACATCATATTTAATAGTATTTTTCATTTGAAAATAATATGCGGTACATTTATATTATGTTGTGTGCCTATAATTTACGTAAAGTGGTTTACTTAGCCATCGATCGATATAATAATCGATATTCCTCAATTTTAACAACTATATATATATATATGTACACTCTACTCACTAGTTGAGTTGTAGTCAATGTCTTAATTTTGCACAGTACCAGTGTCGGCTAAATGAATTTTTTCGTCCGGAGGCAAAGTCAGTACTATAATTTGTATATCATCAATAAGTACAATACACCTACTAATAAGTATAATAAGTACAATACATCACAAGCCGACTAGATTTATGGGCCCTGGTTACATCAATGACCAGTAGGGCTTAAGCACACACCGACTTAATAGAGGGCAACAACTGTGATCGATTCTAAGCCTATTTGATTCTCATCTTCCATCTGACACATTTCTCTTGCTTTCATAATCCTCTATTATGTCCGTTGTTGTGTGATGTCTAATTATAAAATAGGAATTGGGATTTTTTTTTTTTGTAATCAAAATAGGAAAAAAAAAACTACAAAAACCCCTCTCTAGCAAATGAACGAAGACAATTGGTAGTAGCCCAATAAGTGTCCAAGACGGCCTTATGTTTCACTTTAATTCTCACTTGAAGGTGAAGAGGCGAGTAATCTGCCACTTAAAGAAAACCCTGCAAACAATTCGTAAGTACCGTGCAACATCAAATGTTATTAGTGGTCGTAAATCGCATGGCTTCCCTAATTGCACAAAGCTCCCCAAAGAATGTTGGAGGGCACACTTCTAGAATATGCTAATGAGAGTAGGATGTACCGTCCAGGGAGGGATAAACCCAAGCTACTACATCATGATTAAAATTTGTGTGCCAAGTCCCGTCTGCTAGGAAAATAGTAGTAGGCCCCTGACTGTGCTGCACTCTCCAAAGCTTAAACAATGGCAAGGATTGCGGCTAGTGGAAATCCCTTAAAAAGGTTTTAAGCTTTCTAGCTTTGTGGAGATCTTGACAAAGATTCTCCTTTGTGAGCATAATCTGGACCAAAGACCAATAATTACCATTGAAAACCACTGAGTTTTTACTTAGCCAAATACTCTATAAAGTAGTAATGGCTAGGCTCAATGGATAAAAGAGGGATGATAGCTGCCTTCCCTCTCACCTTCTCTTTCATACCTTCTCTCTCATATGGTGCTACGTAAACTTGTTGATATATGTGCAAACCGGCTACTTATAGAAGAAGTTGTGTCACTGTGTCTAAGAGAGCATGGACTGATTTTAATTTTCACTCTCCTTTTCACCAAATAAGTTTCTTTTGGCCCCAAAACAAAACAAGATTTATGCATGTTTCTTTTTGGCTTCATGCCTTTTATTATTTTCTTTTATTTTATTTGATAGGATGTCTGTTGTTATTGTAGTAATAATGATCAAAGCTTCAAAACTGTGGATTTTTCTATAAAAGTACTACTCTTTTCTTTTCTCAAATTCTTTGTAATATTCACTTTTCAACAATTAATCTATAATTTTTTATTTTCAACATTTTAATATATAAATGAAATACCTTTATATATAAATGATAAATCAAAACCTAAAATTTCTAAATATATTTTTAAAATTTTTTTCTAACAAAAAATAATATAAATAAATTCAAGTCAAACTAATCCAAAGAGTCGAATGAAGTAAAGAAAGTGGGACAGGGAGAGTATTAAGAAGATAAACATAAAATATTATGAACCAAGTAAAACTATGTGTATCTTCATCTTAAGTTTAAATTATATAATACTACTTATTATATAATACTACTTTTAATATAAGGATGAAATCCAAATTTGCACAAAATTTTCCAAAATCATTCATTTACTTTAATGGAGAAAAATATCTTTTATAGGGATAAGTAAAAGAGGTAGTGTATGTGTATGCTTTGCTGAATTTTAATCTTCAGTACCATTATTTATTTTCCACAATTGGTTTTGATTGTAATTATTTGTTTTAATATATTATATAATAGAGTCCTTTATTTCTAATTTATTAAAAAAAAATAGGATTATTTGGCAGTGTGCTTTTTCTCTCCTAGATTTTTGGGGTCAATTACACTTCCTCCTACGAACATAATTTTTTTAATTTAAACAGAGAAAAGAGGTTCTTTAACAATTGCTGAAAGGGAAAACTAATTATCTTAATAGTCCATGAATTTTGAAAAAGGTTATTAAATCATTTAAATTTTTTTGTAAAATGTTTTAATTTAGAATTTGAAAATTGATATTAGCAGGTTTCCAAAGTTAGGGATAAAAGCAAATAATTAGAAACTATTATCTTAATTGTCCATGAATTATGAAAAAAAAAGTTATTAAATCATTTAAATTTATTATAAGGCATTTTAATGTAGTTGGTTTCCAAAGTTTACTTGAATCTTTGATATGCACAAAAAAAAATGCTCATTGAAAATTTATTGTCTTCAACTAAAACTAAATGATATTTTCAAATTGTTATAAGACATTACCTCTCAAATGATCTCAATTTTGATTAAAAAGATCTTACAATTACAAAAACTAATTTTTTTACTAGCCTAAAAATTTTGATAATCCATTTTTCTTGAATTGGTTGAAATATTTAGATTTGACATGAAAATAAAAATATTAAATAAGTTTGTTTATTATTCCCTCTTTTATCCTTTAATTTTTTACACATAAATAAAAAAATAAAAAATAAATATTAAAAATAATATTTTCAAATAGTATAATATAAAAAAATAATTTATTTAATAAAAATATTATAAAAATTTGAGGACCCAAAATAGAGAATTTGCATAAATAATTTGGGAGTAAGAATGTATTTCTTTTCGCACATATTTTTCTGCCACAGAACGAAAAAGAGATGGACTAAAGCAAATTTAAGAATTGCCGTCATGTAATAGCCCTTGTTATTTTCTTCAGGGCCCACAAAAGATGCTTTGGGGAGAAAGTAAAAAGTTCCCTAAATTTCAACATAACAATAGTTTTGCTACAAGACTAATGCACTGCCATTGTTCAGTTGCCGATTTGGACTAAAATCGAGTAGTGCACGTGGCATAATGATAGAGAGAAGGCACAAGGGAGAAGGCAAGAGAGAAGGCTGCTATCATCCTTCTAGATCAAAATCTTTTGTAGAGCGATTTTTCCATAGTTTTGGGAACTATTGGCGAAATGAAATACCATGGTATGGAATTAGAATAACAAGGGTCAAGGGCCAAATGTCCAAAGAATCCTGACAATGGAACAAAAGGTGGGGAAGGTCTTCATCTTCAGTATCACATCTCAAGCATAAAAATGAAGAGAGCTAGTTTTCTCTTATGCAATTCCAAAAAAGTTGGGTGAGCATTAGAGCAACATTTCCAAATGACAAATTTGTGTTTAGGAGAGAGGTTTGCAGCCCATAACCGCATCAGCCATTTAAGAACTTGCTATTCACAAGAGTCATTAACTATGCATTGCACTTGGTAGAACTAGGATAAAGCATAGCCTTTCCTCGTGTAATATATACTATCCCAAGCACAGTATCAAACCAGCCAATCTCTAGCTGAAGCATTTCTCCAACTACAACCCACAATAGTATGGACAATATCAACCAGGAAATGCTGGAAAAGAACAACCATATTCCAAAAGTTTGATCCTGGGTGCATTAGAATTACCATTACTTTAGGCATCATAACTCTTTCAAGTTTAATAAGCCTTGCTCTCAAAGTACATGGTTGAACTCCTGGGATCCAATAATCTTATTGGATGTCAACTAAATGTCCATTGCCAATTGTCCAACACAGCTGAGGATCAAGAAATTTTTGGCCAATAACCATAACCAAACTTTTTCATACTGCCAACAGGTTATTGACATCATCCTCCCCAAAAAATTCATGCTTTGCATACTTTTCCTTTAAAACCCATAAAACTAGAGAGTTAAGGTGCTTGTGCATTAGTCTCCAGAAGGATTTAGCTAAAAAGAGCTTGATTAAACCATTTAAGATTTTTAACGCCTAGGCCTTCTAGTCCTTTTAGAAGGGTGAGAAGGAATTTGTCCCTAAATGGATACCCTGGCCTTGCCTTTATCCTTTCCACTAGAAATGGGCCATTAAGTTAGAAAGCTTGTTACTCACTGTTACCAGGATATGGAAAATGGACATTACATACGCTGGAAGAGAAAAGAAGTTGGTTTGAATTAATGTTAACTTGCTTGCAAGATTCAACAGCTTCCCTCCCAGGCTGCAAGCTAGGATTCAAACATAGTACTCAAGAAATCAAATGATGCTTCTTTCCTGAAATCACAATTAAAGGGGATCCATAAGCACTTAATCATTGCATCATTAATTAAGAATTAAAGAATTTTCTTGAACATTCAAATAAAATGAGTGGGAACATTTTTGCTAAAGTACCATTCTAACTTTTGAAAATTAACCTCTTGTTTGCAATGTAATGGTAAAGATTACGGGACTCTTTCAAACCATAAATGGATTGGATATCCGGCTGGAAGAAGATTAAGCAATCATCTTTAAAAAAAGATGATTAATATTGGGCCCCAAAATGCTTACTTTAATGCATGGAATAGTTCCTACGACTTTTTTATCCTTAATAAAGTTGGAAAAAGCTTCACTATATATAATGAAAAAGTACGAAGAGAGGGGGCCCTTTGCTTAAGGCCTTGCCTAAGGTTAAACCAGTTCAATGGAGATCTATTGATCAGAAAAGAGTAGGAAACTGTCTCAACACATTGCATGATGAGGTTTACCTAGTGTTCTAGGAATTGTATTGTTTGCAGGACCATTTTGATAAAATTGCAATACAACTTGTCATATGCTTTTTTTATGTCAAGTTTAATGGCCACCTTCAATCTTCTCGAGCCACTGGCCTTATAAATGGATTTGATGGCAAGCAGTAGCTCCTGAGTTATGATGATATTATCCTGAATCAGCCACCTTGAAATAATAGCATTTTGATAGTCTAAAACCACATACTGTGCAAGAGGGTTCATACGATTCACTAACAGTTTAAACATAATATTATAGACTATGTTACACAAATTGATAGGTTGAAAAGTCTTGGATAGATTCTAAGCTCTGAACCTTCGGGGACATGTGATAAAAATATGAATTGGGATTAGAATTTAGGAATTATGAATAAGATAATCAAGAGAAAGTGGAAGTAGGTTAATTAGAAGTCATTCTTTGAGCTTTTACTTGTTGATTAACAAATGAAAGTAAAATGATAGGATAAGGAATATATTAACATACTTATTACTCATTCATCCTAAAGTTTTGAAAGTTCAAAGAGTTTGTGTGGGCATTTATAGGTAAATAATAAATGAGGACCTATTTTTTAAAGATATATATATATATAGGTAGCCAAATTAAATATTAACAAAGTTTCAGTGGGAACAAATTGCTCCCATCGCTACCACTGTATCATACCATGGTATTTCATACAGTTTACCAAGTACTATAGGTACATGATGTGCGGTATATAAGTTTTTGTGGTTTGTCTAATTTTGTAACTCGGTAAACTATATTTCATGATATTTTGCATACAATTTTTGTTTTTGCTTTTTTTTTAATGTACCTTGATTTACTACAATATACCGTATATGTTGTGTGTGATATACCATGGTATATAGGTTAGGGAATTTTTTTATTCTACATTAATGTTCGACACATACATATATAAAATAACAAAGTATAATTAATACACATATTTTGACATAAATATTGATGTTATTCTTTTATTCTTTTAAAAAAATTAATTGGTAAATGATGCTAATATGATTGAGATTTAGAAATTACAAAGAAAACAATATTCTATTTTTTTTTTTCCAAAGAAAACAATATTATATTTTTTTTCCATGTTTTCGTATAAAGAATATTATCCTTTATAGATATTTTTTATTTATATTAGAAATTTTTTATGAAAATAATTAGGATAAATATAAAAAATTAAAAAATATGTATTAATTTTTTTTTATCTTAGAATAATATTTTAATATGTATTTTTTTTTTTGTAAAATCTATAGTGGTATACCATGCGATATACCTACAATTTACAATGTGTGATATACCTAGCAAAACCTTGATTGTATCATCATGTATGTCCTCAAGCCTTAAAGGCTTTCTTCACTTAAGGTGCCTTAAGCGGCAACAACTAATTAGAAATTTTTGTTAGGGTAAAATTCATATATAGTCCTCTAGGTATAATGGTTATCCCAATGTGGTCTCTTATCTCAACTATTGTCATTATAAAGTCCCATAGCTCATATATTTTATTTTATCTGAGTCAACTTTGTTAGTTTCTTCATTATCTTTAACGGAAGTTGCTTATGTGGCACTTTCAAACCCCTTAGTGGGTCCCATACTGCAACATGACAAATTTTTTCATAGCAAAGAGGCATTTTACCCTTTTCATCCTAAACTTTGTCTCGGGGTCACTTGCCCATTATACTTTAAAAATTGGTACATTTTACCCTTTTGTCCAACTTAAATGAAGCACATGTTATCACATGACTAACTAAAGTTACAAGAATGGTTGGTTAAGTTACATGAGGACTAAAACGAAGACATAAAGGAAGATGAAGAGCTATCCAACCACATGTCCCGAATTGTACACATTCGTATCTTTGACAACTCCATCCACCGTGAACACCATGGGAATGAACCTTTGCACCAATCTCTTCACCCTTAATGATGATAACCATTCACCCAAATCTTATTCTTCTCCCCTAGCAAATCTCTAAATTGATTTGCAAGAGGTGTCTTCTCCACTGGTGGCCATTGTAGTTATCGTAGTCCTTGTGAACCACTTTCCAATCTTCCGAGAGTTTTTATTCCAGCTCTTTCCTGACATCCTGGTAAAAGGTTATGCAGTAAACAACGTTGGAGACTTGCGACCTTCTGCAGATGCTCAAATAAGGAATGTTGCGCTTGGAGTAGAGCTTGGCAAGGTAGAGCTCGATGGAGTCTTTCTCTCTGTTGCCATTTAAGTCCCAAAAAAATTGGTATGCCTTTTCCCTTTAGTTAGTATAATAGTACATCTTTCCTTTATATACTTGTAATGATGCTTCTAAGTACAAAAAATATATTTATTATATATATCTATATAATAATTACTTGAATATTTTTAAAATATATTTTTTATGAATTTTTTCTGATCCAACATAATCAAATAAAAATAAATAAGAACACTTATTTTTTGTAAAATAATATTTCAAAAGTGATATATGAGCATGTATGGTAGTTAAGATTTAGGATTATTACCATGCGTGAAGTATAAGTAATCCTTAAGGAGTAACTATATCATACACCCAGGCATAACGAATACACCCCAACATTTTATTATTTATGAAACTGCTATCACCCTTGAAGCTCCTATAAATTATGTCAATACCATTATGTTACAACTCCCTAATCCCTATTATATGGCGCATCCCAAAATTCATACAATTATAATAATGCCATAGCACTACAATCCATCGCTATGTTGAAACTGTTCCTTATCAAATTGCTCTTGTTCTATTGCTAAATTTAACTGTTCCTTATCAAATTGCTCATGTTCTATTGCTAAATTTAACTGTTCCTTTAATGCATATTACTATTCCTTGACAATCTATATCAGGTCCTTCTGCTATTTAATGTTTACTTGCTATATCCGAAGTAGTTGTTCTTCCTCACAATACTCATGTTCTCTTATGGAATATAGTTATTCTATTCTCCCATCTTATTGTGCCTTAAAAAATCTATTTGTTCTCTTTGATAATTAATAACTACTTATTATACTTGTAGCAGTTATTCTTTGTCAGATTTTCTATGTTCTCTTACCAGTTGCGTATCCATATCTACAATATGGAGGGGTCCATGGACCTCGCCTTTTATAGAAAAATGTTCATAAAGGATACATAATTTAGCAATTAGCCTTTTTCTTTTAGTAGATCCCCCATCATTTTCATAATATCTATTAGAACAAAAAATATGTCACTTTTACCTTAATAAAAAATAAAAAATAAGTCATTCTCTTTTCTCCACTAATAACTAGTGTGACAGAAGTCTTATAAAGGCTACTAAAATTTCATATATTTTCCTATATTTTGCACCTTTCTTTTCTCTTCAAACTTTTGAAAAATAAATAATCTAGTTGGATATAAGATAAAGTTAATGAGTCAAGTGAGAAGGAATGTATAAGTTTACGGGTTAAAATGGAATTTCCACCTTTTACATTCTATACAACATGAATATTTGGTTCATTTTTTTTTCATATTTTATTGAAATAATTCAAACAAGGCTAGAAAAAAATAAATGCTAAATCAAAACATTTTCAAATTTTCCTCTAAATTTTTTTTCAACCATCATATTATATATGTGAATTTATAAGTTTCTTTATGAAATGTTAGCATTCTATACACATACACAAGAGCACACACATTGACAGACATCTATTTGTAAAAATTCTATGTCTGTAGTAGTTGTTCTGTGTTGGATTATTCATGTTCTATTACTAAAGATAAAGATAGTTCTTCTATTGTCTAATCTTGTTGTTCTCATACAAATATATCTGTTGTTTTTTTATGTATAGTAATTACTTTTTATTCTTGAAATAATTTTTATTTATCAGATTCTTTCCGTTCTCTTATTGAATATGGTTTTTCTTTTGTCTAATCTTGTTATTCTTTGACAAATATATTTGTTTCCTTTGATATTCAACAACTATTCCTCCATCCCAAGTTCTTTGTGCCATTTAGTATATTTTTTTATCTTCATCATTTTAGTATATAATGTAATTTTTTATGTATAAATGATAAATGAATATATTTTATAAATGTATGTTTTAAAAAAATTTCTAGAAAATATATTATAAATAAATTTAAGTCAAAAAAATGAAATGGAGCAAAGACATGAAACAAGAGGAGTATTTGCTATGTCCACAGTAATGTTCCATATCAGATTATTCATATTCTCTTATTGAATAGTCATTCCCTTGTCAAACTTCTTGTTCTAACAAATATATCTGGTGCTTTTAATTTTTATTAACTATTTCTTAAGTTTATAGCAGTTATTCTTTATCATATTATTCATATTTTGTAGCTGAATTTAGTTATTCCTTTGAAGCATATTATTGTCCCCTGAAAAGTTTTATGTTTTTTTGTTATTTAATGTTTACTTGCTATGATTGTGGTAATTGTTCCTTGTCAGCTGCTTTTTATTCTGTTGTTAAATATAGTTATTTCTTTATCTTATCTTGTTGTTCTATGATAAATTTACATGTTCCTTGAAAAATGAAAAAGAAAAAAGAAATTAGGGAGCAAAACAATAATAATGAAGTGGAGATGAAAAAAAATGAAAGTGAAACAAAAAACAAATGTCAAAACCTCATGATTCCACGAATCTCTTCCCTCAAACTAGCTCCCCAAACAAATTAACAATTAATCAATCTAACTAAAGTGCCATATATGTCAAAATTTCCGTTAATAAGCATATAGTTATTACATGTTTGGTCTGGTGTAGCATATCCTCGACCATGCTTAAGTAGTCGAAGTTATGCTAAAGAGTAGAGAGAATATTAAAGAAACGTAAAGTTGAAAGAGACTTATGCCAACACTGTTTTGTATTCAATTACATCTTCTAAAAGGATAAAATATATTCCATGATCTCATATTCTGAGTCCAACTAGAGACCTATATTATTAGTATAGTATAAATTTCATATTGGTTCCTCTTATTATTTTTTTTTTGTCCCAATTGGGTCATATACATCCATTGTATCCTAATGAGATCCTTTAACTTATATTTTGTGTTTTGTTTGGATCCTTTCCGTCAATCAGACTGTTAATTTTAGCAAATCAAAGTAAAAAGTGACTATTTCTTTTAGGGTAAATAGCACATGGGGTCCCTGACCCTTACTTTTTATTGCAAATTCATCCCAAACCTGTCAAACGTTGCATATCTGTCCCAAACCTTTCCCTAGTGTTGCAAATTTGTCCCTTGACTACATTGACCATTGGATATTTGCAACTTTAGTCCCTTATCTAGCCATCTTTCTCCCTTAAAACCCTAAACTTCCCCTAAGCCACCACTACCTCTGGGTATACTTAACTTTATAAATTTTTTTAGGTATTACCATGAGAGTAGTATTAAATGTATTAAGAATTTTATACCAAAATTTTATAACATTTTATGTTTTAAAATAGTACATATAACATTTTTCTTATCGTAATTCTCAATATCCATGTAAAGAAAAATTTGAATGCCAGTTCTAATTAACCTCATCTTGAAAAACTCATTTTATTAAAATTGATGCTATATGTTTTAAACCATTTTTTTATGTGAGTTCACAAAAAAAAAAATTGCTAGATAAAATAAATTCTTACATTAAAAAATATTTTAAGTAGTTGCTCAATAGTTTAAATTTTAAAAACTAATTATAAAAGTCCTACTTTGATGTATTAGAATGAGCATTTTTTTTTCTCTATGAACAATTATACTTGCATATAATAAGGTATATTATATTTTAACAGCTCTACTTGTAGTCTGCAGTTGAATTAAATTGATTAACAACGAGGCATGTTTCTTGGGTCACGATTTGGGTTTAGCTTCGATTCTCCCTTAACTGATGGAGATGGATTGAGTGATGGCATGGGCTTTGCTTAGGCAACCTTGGGGGATGAGCGAATGGTGGCCAGTGACATCAATGGTGGCATATCGCAATGGCTAGAGCGGAGGGCGTGGTATGATTTTCCTTCTTCTTCCTCGATATGGCGTTGTCGGTGCTTACCGACACCTGGAAATGAAAGCGTGCACTGAGGTGGAGTGGCGTCAGCAAGCAGGGATGACCAACGGCAATGGAGCTAGCGGCCGTGTGTTGGGTAGTAGGGAAGGACAATACCCAAGGGTGACGGCAACCTAAGGGGAAGTTTAGGGTTTCTAGGGAGAAACGTTGCGAGATGAGGGACTAAAGTTGCAAATATTCGTCACTTGACTATGTTGACCGTTGGTCAAGGGATGAATTTCCAATGTCAAGCAAAGGCTTGGGACAGATATGCAACGTTTAGTTGGTTAGGGATGGATTTGCAACGAAAAGTAAAGGTCAGGGACCCCAGGCGCTAGTTACCCATTTCTCTTCCTCAGACACGAACGAATAAAACACAAATGTTGAATTTTTCACCCGACTGAAGAGAAATTGAACTGACTGGAGAATTTGAGCTCCTTGTTCATTCGAGATGCAGCCGAATCTGACTGGAGATTGTGGACCCTCCATGGCGACACCGGTCCCATCCCAGCTCTCGAAACTGATGGCAAAATTGTGGACCATCTATGATGCCGCCCGTCCTATCCCTCGCCAATTCCTCTACCACTGATATCGACGCAGACGATGATGACGATGGGAAGCTAGTGGTGGGCTGTGCATAGTCCAAAGAAGCCAGCGAAGAAGGGGCCGATCGAGAACTGGTAATGGTAACTCGGATCTGGTTTCATTTGATCGAATATGGTTTTGTTTGTTCTTGATTGTGATCTTGTAATGGTGATTCGAATATGGTTTTGTTTTGTTTAATTGAGTCTGGCTTTGGTTTTTATTAATTGGAATCTGGCTAATTTGGGAATCAGTTAAATCGAATTTCCGGGCTACGTAAAGTTGGGTTGGGATAGCAAGATCGGCGACCAGAGGAGATGTAGGTGGACAGTGGATCTGGATGCGGCAACAACGTGACGGAGAGGAAGAGGGAGGAGGTTTTTTGGGCAGGGTTCTCGGATGCGGTGAGGAACAGAAACGAGACTCTGACTCACTCCTCTCTCTCTTCTACCAGAGACCCATCAGCAGTTCCACAATGTCCCCTTCAATGGGTGCTGGCCGGAGAGAACAGAGAGGTTCGACTTCCCTTCTCTCATTTATATAGCTTGAAGGTCTGGCTTGCGGGATACGAGAAGTTGCTGTGTGAGGGGGGGTAGTAGTTGATGTGTTAGATTTAGAACTTTTAAGGTGTTAGAAGCAGGATCAATAAAGTCTAGGATGTTAAGAATAGGATGAATAAAATATAGGGACCACAGTTGTAATTTTTCATCAAAATTGAGTTAAAAGTCTACCATTCAACTGATGAAAAGTATTCAAACAGGACAAAAAATGTAAGTTAAGGGATTTCCGCAGAAAAAGTCCAGTTATATGACGGGATTGGCAATAAATAAGATCCATATACTACATTAGTATATGTTTAGTGTTTTATTTTCCTCCTTTAATAATCATCCGATTCATCTCATGATGATGTAAATTCGTGTCGGTCATAGGTAGCTTAAATTTAACCTAAAAAGATAAAGGCTTAAATGTAGAATAATACCCTGAATTTTGCATATTAGATCATTTAAGGGCTTGAACTATGAATCGGCATAATTTAGAACTCATACTTTTGAATTTGGGGCAGTTTAGTTAATAAGATGAGTTGGTCAGTTAGGTGAAATCATGCATTTGAACACTGTTTGGCCAAGCTGATAGACTTAGTCACATCATCGCTCATGAAGGTACTCAAACGGTAACAAATGGTATTTGAATGTGTGATTTCATTTGACAAATCAACTCACATTTTAGGCTGAACTGCCTCAAACTCGGAAGTATGTCTGAGTTGTGCCGTTTCATAATTTAGGCCCTTAAGTGATCTAGTAGTCAAAGTTTGGGATACTATTCCGTATTTAAGCCAAAGATAAACTAACTTTAAGTTCGGGGCCGGAAGCTCTCGTAAGTGCAGATTTAGCGTTTATTTTATTGATGCAAAGGTAAAATTTGTGTTCGACAACGAATTTTAAATATAAGTTACTAACGGTTATTTGGATTTATTGTAATTATTTACTCAACTTTGCATACCAATTAAAATATTATAATTAAAGAGGAGCAAAAGTAATTTTTTTTTTAGATATTTTTTTTTGAAAAAGTTAGATTTTTATTGATTTTTCTTTGTGTTATTTGGATACAGAAAAAAATTCATAAAAATATAATTACTTTATAAAAAAAATTATGCAAATGATTATTAACTAGGTATGGTATTAGTTTTCACATAGCATTATTTTTAGACCAAAAATCAGCAAAAACAAAAAAAAAACAAGGATGGACTATTTTTACAGAAATAGTTAAATTAATAACTAACCCCTGAAATTGGTGACTTGATGTGTGATAAATGATTGTTTGTAATTGTTGCAACGATTTTATACAGTCTTTCAGTGTTAAGTTGGGAAAAAGTCTAAAGGAAAAGGTTTGAAAAAACTTTGTCATCACTTAAAGAGTCTAATGAAAAAAAGTATTTTACACGTTCATATGCAATGTCGCTGTTGCAGTAAGTTGTAGCGACTTACTACCATTCGTTGCTGCATTAATTACGCAATCTTTTAAGGAGGCTCTTTTTTTCTTAAAAAAAAAAAAAGCGAAATGGTTTCAGTTAAAAAAACGAACTGGTCGTCTCTGTTGGCAGCGGGTCTAACTTTAATAAGAAAATTAGCTTTCGCAGTTAATCCGGAATCGGAAGGAGCTGGAGGTGCCCTCGGTTTCTTAAGCGTCTTCGGAAGACGTGGAAGGTGAAAATTCTAGCACTAACCAGATCAGAGAGCCAAAATTTCATTTCTTGATCTCATGGGAGGGAGGATGGAGGAAGGCGCTTGAGCTTTGTCTTCAATTTCTTGGCTGTAATATACTGTTAGTTTTTAAGCTGCTGGTGATATATTCGATACTAAAGTGTAATATTAGTAGTAGCCAATTTAGAGTCAAACTATGATTTTAGTGATATAATTAAAATCACAAAAAACTATAGCAACTGAATAGAACCAGCCAATCACTATGATGGGTTACCTTTTCCCCACATAAGAATTGTCATTGTCTAATTCCTTGTACCAGTTTTTAGAGGGGACAAAACGACTTCTTGTATTACCCTCGGTCCAAAAACGTGTTCGTACGCCTGGGGCATTCTTCTCTTTGGAAGGAATCCACAACCCAACGTCACCTAACATATTTTTCTCAGTTGCTTGCTCCTTCATGCGTTTAAAACCGTCTCTTTCCATTAGTCTGCATTTAATTACATGATCAATGCATAGACCTCAGGCGGGCGAAAATATTTCACATTCCACTTTTGAGAAAAAAAATTATGTCAAAAATAGAAAAGACTCGTGTGGTATTTGCATTTCATTTCATCACTGCTCTGAGAACTGCTTTATCACTGCCATAAGCATCCAAGACTGCTACCGCTCCTCTGAATTGAATTTGTTCCATGCTTCCTGAAAATTGGATTGAAAATACCAAGGCAACATATTAGGTAGAATTCAGTTGCTCCAAAACAACAGGGAGATTACCGCTGGCAGTCTCCAGCTGATGGTAAGACAAAACATATTAACAGCATTAACAGCAACTTACCTTAAGTAGGTCAAAGACCTTTTCGCAAATGTATTTCTGCTGGATACTTGCACCCCGTTGTTGTAATTTGTCCGGATGAACACAGAGAGTTGCTCTTCTATAAGCTTTCTTTACAGCAGCTGAAGTTATAACTTCTGTTAAAGGAATTGGCTGCCAACCACTATCAGGGCCGAGAATCTGCAAGCCAGGAAGATGCGGTTTATATGCTGGACAGAATGCATAAAAGAAGGTTCACATAGAGGAGTCAGACTGTTTAAATTATACTATTCCTTTCCATGCCCGGTTTCAGATAGCTTAACCATAAGACTAAGGTTAATCCCAAGGGAGCCATATCAGTGTTACATACATATTGGAGAGTAGACAGCAATGCACGTAGGTTTCCTTCTTTCCCACTTGCCCACCTTTTCACATCAGCTCCCAAAGTTTCTGCAAGTCTCTGAGAAGATAAAAAAGAATGGGACTGGAGGTCAGGGTCGAAGACATTCAGTAAGAAAAAGTTAAAACAATGAAGACTTCACAAGGTTATGAATCTTCATCTAATGCTAGAACTGAGAAGCGTACATGTCTCTCTGCCTGCTCCTTCTGAGCAAGAAGGTCACGCATATTCTTCTCCTCCAGGGCTTTTGCCTGAAAAGTGCCAGCCTTAGAAACTGTGAAGATTTAAATAGCTAACAAGTTCAAAGTCCTGTAGAAGAGTAAACATCATACTGCACGTTCAGCTGTTCGCCGGTATCTGTCCAGTCTGGCTTTGCACCTCTGAGCTGATTCACCCTCAACACCTAATTTTTCACAAGGATGAGGAAATTACATTAATGTTATCAAGAGAAAAATCAGAGTGATTTCTTCAGGTGGGGATTGGATTCGGGATTCAACAATCCAGTGAGTAATAAATACAACTGGGGTACAGATGATTACACAAAAACCTACCATTATAGGCAGATGAAAATCTTGAACCACCAAAAGTTTCCGCTCGCAGGAATTGTTGATCCTTTAAACCCTGCAAATTAACAGCCATTAGCATAATGCATGCATCTAAAAATTGCAAGAAGCAGAAGTAAGGGTGTGAAGAGCTTGCCCTCATTTCATTATTTCTAGAAGAAGAGTATTTATCAGATAAAGATCTTTCTATTCGTTCATTTGTATCTGCAGCAGCTCTTTCAGCCATAGCCTTTTCAATAGCACGCTCTCGAGCCTCAGTGGTCGCCCTCTCTACAGCAGTGCGATCTGCTCTAAGTCTGGCCTCTGTGTATGACTTCTCTCTTGCTTCTGAACAAGCTTTGTCTAATCTTTCACGAGCCTCGGCCAATGTTCTATTCCTGGCTTCTGCAGTTGCTCTCTCCACAGCAGTCCTTTCTGCCCTCTCACGGGACTCAGCATATGCTCCATCACGAGCTTCTCGAGTCACTCTGTCAACAGCCATTCTATCCTTCTCTCTTTCTCTTTCCCTTTCCCTTTGTTCTTCCATCTTTCTAAGACGCTCCATTTCCATTTCTCTTTCTTTCTTTATCCTTCCAGCTTGTTCAGCTGCATGGATTTCCCTAATGCTATTGTCTTTCTTCTCAGTAGCATGACTCGTCTTCACCTGCTGAGATATTTTCTGCACATTTGCTTTCCCTTCTGAGAAAAGTGACTTAGCTACATCAGCTTTCCTTCCAGCTTCAGTAGATTCTTTCAATGCTTGCATTGAAACAGATTTTCCCAATTTTCCTAACTGGTTTGAGGCAGTTTCCATACTCTTTCCCCTCCCACTGTGTCCATTAGTAAATTTGCTCTCCTGATTTTCACGGTTGCATTCCACTCTAGAGGTACTCTTGATTTTCTCTGAATTTCTCCTAGCTTCATCTCCAACAGATTTCGCTTGATTTTTAGCTTCACGATGAAATAAGTCATCATCATCTAGCAATTTCCTGGTAGTATCCTGTTCCAGTGCCTCAGCAGGCAACTTAAGACCATTCTCCAATTGCAGATCATCATTACCTTCAACAGTTTTCATATTCTCCACAATTTTCTTTTTCTGAAAGTTATAGCACGTATCATGTTCACTCTTAACTTCTTTCGTTTCTTCATGCACAGATACATATTCAGATTTTTTTTCACCTTCACCATCGAAAGCCTCTTTTGGCCTTATATCTTTATTGTCTATCACTACCATCTTCTCAATCCCTTCCTTTTCATGAAACTTGGTATTTGTCCTTCCATGGCCTTCCTTTCTAGAGGCATCTTCAAGTCCGTTATTAGTCTCTTTTTCATGAACCAGTTGGTGCCTCGTCTCAGTTTCCTCTACTTTAACTGTTCCTTTTTGTTGCTTCTCATTCTTTACCATGTCAGCTGTTTGCCTTGGCTTTCTGTCCTTTTCTTTTATTTCATGAACTTCTTTTTGTTTCTTCTCTAGCTCTTCCGCTTCAGGATCTTTTCTTGTTTTCTCGTCATTCTCAGAGTGCCAAAAGGTCTGCTTGAGTATCCTCTCATTCTCTAACTGCTCAAGAGCCATTCTCCATATCCGCTCACTCTCCTCTAGCTCAAGCCACTCTTTCTCTTTCCTTGCATTTTCTTCTCGTTCAAATGCCTCCCTCTGTTTTCTCTCATTTTCCTCTTGTTCAAGTCTTTCCCTCTCTTTCTTTGCCTCTTCTTCTTGTTTACGTGCCTCCCTTTCTTTCCTCTCCTGCTCTTCTCGTTTGAGTATTTCTCTCTTTCTCTTCTCCTCTTCTTCTCGTTTGCATGCCTCAGTCTGTTTCATCTTTTGCTTTTCTTGTATGAGTGCCTCTCTAATTCTTCTATCCTCTTCCTCCATTTTTCGTGCCTCCATCTCTTCCCACTCATGTTCTTTTCGTTTTAGTTCATCTCTCTTTTTCTTCTCCTCCTCTTCTCTTTTGCGAGCCTCTTTTTCTTTGTTCTCCTGTTCTTCTCTTTTACGCAACTCCCTCTCCTTCTCCCTTTCCTCAGGTTGACGTGCCTCCCAGTCTTTCTTTTCCTTCTCTCTTTCCCGTGCTTCCCCTTCTCTCTTCTCCTTTTCTTCCCTTTCATGTGCCTCTCTCTCCTTCTGAGCCTTTTCTTCTTGTTCACAAGCCTCTTTCTCTTTCTTCTTCTCTTCTCGCCTGCGGACCTCCTTCAATTTCCTCTCCTTTTCTTCCTGCTCTAGACTTCTCTTCAGCATCTTTCCATTGTCTGATTGTTCAAAACCCAAGACAAGTTTTCTCTCGTGACCCCTTTCAGGCATTTCCCCATGCTTGCTTTGCTTTTGCTGTAATTTGGGATCATCATATGTATTGTGCGTCCTCACCTGCTCAATTTCAAGTTCATTGTCTGCAGGTCTTGTCTCTATCCTCCCATGCTTTTCTGCTTCGTTAGCTTCAGGGATTTTCTTTCCTCTTTCAGAGTGATGCTGAGTGGTTCTGGATTTTGTAGCATTCTTTTCCAGTTTGCTTACATCTTGGGGCACTTCAAACTTCTTCTCATTCACTTTAACCCGTACTGCTTGTTTCTCAACATCTGGCCGTCCATTGGATTCTGGCTTCCAGTATGCTTCCTTTGCTAATCTCAAGTCTCTCTCAATTTTCTCCAGGTCATGATCTTGTCTTACTGTTGTTACTTCGGTTTCAGTTTCTCTCTGCTGCTTCAATGCATCGGTCACTACCTTTCCTTGCTTCTGCTGAGGCTCATGAATTTTTGGGTTCTTTAGAAGCAGATTCGCCTCTCTTACCTCCTCAAGAACTAACTTATCAGTCCTCACCAAATCAAAAAATTGTGCTGCTTCCTGCCATTCATCAGCTCCATTGACATTATAAACCCCTTTAGATGACTTTAATTTTCTTGTCTGCTTGTCCTCCATATACTTTTTAGTCACACTAAAATGCTTCTCTCCTTCAATTGAGCCTGGAAGCATGTGTGTTGTTATCATAGCTTTTCCTCCATCATATGTTACTGATATTTTCTCTTCATGTTTCCCCTTCTCGTGAGCCCTTTGCAGTGGTTCATCATCCATGTCAAATGATTCATCAGCAATCTTCCTCGCCTTCTCTCTCTTATCCATTCCACCATGTTTTGAAGGTACTCTTTTATGAGTTTGGACACCATGCCCCTTCCGTTCCATCACTTCTTTCGCACTTCTTAGTTTTGCTTGAGCATTTTCCATTGCTTCTTTCATAGCAGCAGCAGAGGCTGCAGCAGCTGAACTTGCATCTATCTCCACGTCAAAGTATGGTGGTGAATTATCACCTGTCCTCTTATCAGGAGTGGGAGTTTTGTTGTCCCAGCAGTCTCCCTTGTTCGAATCAAGCATTGGTGGGGGTCTAGTGGGAGGTGGCAACTCCGATGGTTGAGTTCTGAAACTTATTTCGGAAATCGTAACAAATGCCTGATTAGAATAAGATCCAATTCTTCCATCCGTGCTTTGAGATTCAAGATTACCGATAGCCTTTACTTCATCAACAGCCCCATTAGTTGAACGCAACATCTTACTGAGATGTTTTTCCCTCATTTGCCCAGCAGGAAACTCGAGATTGACATCATCATCAGTAACATGTACTTCAGGATTCTGACCATGAGCCTTGTCCAGAGGGATAGTTTCCTCAAAAACATGAGCACATTCAGGTAAAGAATGCAGCTCAGCCACTCGTGTAACCCCATTGTACATATCTTGGCTGCTTCTTTGATCAGTTTTATGGTATGATATATTGAACTCCTTGCTGCTATTGATCGGCTCATAAGAATCTCCATTAAATGAGTATTGATCCAGTCCAGAATGGTCCGACTCCTCCGACAGACACTCAGTTTCTGCTGGAGTCCTATTAACAGACGGGAAAACAGACAGAATTGAGAAAAATCTCGACACAGAGACAAACCCTGCTGTTAATTACCCGACACGAAGGCTAAAACATTTATTTAGAAACAACAAGAATCGTTATGCATAAAGACAATTGCAACAACTAGGATCCTCTTGTACTTCTCTAGATTGCTCCGTAGAAGCAGACAACGCCGAATCACACGCAAGCAATTCCAGGCAAAGAAATTCAGATTTTATGAGCCAGTAACAGAACCTTGTAAATCTTTTGCAACCTAGAAACAGTAGCAGAACAAAGGAAAAATTGAAATGTCCTCAATCTTTTACCACCCCTAAACGTCCAAGACAAATCTCTAGCTCCTGTAATGATTCTCCCCCATTTTCATTGAAATAGACGCATAAAAGGCAGGTGCCCTGACGTTTCCACAACTGCTGAGTAATTTTTTGCATAATTTTTTGACTTGTGAAAAGGACAAAAGTAGAAAGGGATAAAACGAACGAAAATGCTGAAGAAGCGCAAGCAAAACAGACACACGTACCAGGCCTCGTCAGACGAATCGCCGTCATGATCACGATCACCACCGGAGTTGGCGTGCCTCATGAGCTCCTCAAACGAGGCAGCGAAATCTAAGCCGTTAAATCCGCCGAAAACCTCGCCGTAGTCGAAGCTGGAGCTCCGGACTTCGAAGAACATCTCCTCGTCGCCGAGCAAGGGGAGATCAAGCACCGGAATCGAGGTGGCGCGTGAGGCGTGGAAGCCGCCGAAAATCTCGCTGTAGTCCTCTGGTCTCGGAGACAGAGACGGCGCCCCGAACCTCGGCGGACCGCCGAAAACGTCGTCGTAGGTGTTCTTGCCGGTGAAGCTGCTGCCATTGCAAGCTCTCTTTGTTGCTGAAGTATGAGAAACCCTGGTTGGTTGCCGAGAATGCGAGAGATTTTCCATGGAAATGAAGCTAGCTAAGGATTTTCTTCTTTTCCCCTGCTTTTTTCCTTCTTAATGCTTTCAGGTGGAGCTCAGTTTAATTTCAGTACCTGCAGCGTCTGCACAGAGTCAGAAAGAGAACGACGAAAAAGAAAAAGGACAACATAAAATATATCAATAAAATCATACTGAAATCTCAAATGACGAAAAAGTACTGATATTATTTAGGGCGAATTGCAGTTTTTCCCTAAAACTTGGTGGTAATTATATATTTGTCCCTCAGGTGTGGAAGCCTACACTTATGCCTCACTTACTTACTCTATGAGATTTCCAATGTTAATGGCGACTCTTAAAATTTTAATTTAAACCACATGATAAATGTATTTCAATAAATTTAAAATATTTAATTTTTTAAAAAATTATTTTTAGTAGTTTAAAATATTAATTTTTATCTCTATAAATGTAATATATTTTTTCTTTACTAATTCAAAACAAAAAAAAAAGATAAAATTTATTTGTTGTCTCTAATATTTTTGTGCTGTCTTAAACGAGTTTTTAACATTGATTTTATGCTCTTAAAATAGTCATGTGCCAGATCATATCCCCAATCTTCGTCCTTCCATTAATTTGTCTGTTAAATTTGACAGAATTTGAGGAAATATGCCAATTCTAATCCTTACATTTTCTTCTTCATACTCAAGACACCCTTAAGTTGTTAGAACTTTCTCTCCCTCCTCACCCATTCCAATTGCGACCTGACATTTTAAAATTTTCAAAATGAATTACGACCAGTCAAAGCTTGAATGCATCTCTTGTTTAAAGTATTAAATTAGTTCTTCTATTTAAGAATCAAGTTGTATTGCTTCTAGTTATTGTTTAATAGATTATTTCTTTTATAAAATTATTTTGTTGTGTTTTCTATATTAGGGTTTGTTCATTTTAAAAATTTGATCAGTTCCTAAGAAGGATATAGAGCTAGTATGTTTGTATTTTGAGCATCTGTGTGAGAAGCAAGCAATTCTACTTCTGTACAATCACATCTAAGGAATTGTAAGTAATTATGCATATGCTATGTTAAATATATATTTAGTTTCTAACATGAGACCATCCATTCTAATTCTACATTTGTTTCAAACCTTTTTTTTTTGCACATTAAAAGAATTTATTGTTTTTATTTTCAAATAATCCATTCTAAAATTAATAAATTAAAGAATGTGACAGTCCATGAGTATAATCAAACTTACATGATATACCCGTCACGCTCACAAATCGCCAGAGTCATACCATCCATATATCATCTATCTCTAACAAGTTTGGTATTTTTTTTCAAAAGAAAAAAAATACACATGAAGTTCATGCTATCTTCATTTTCTTCATCACCAAATTGAAGCTTCTCATGCAACCTACAACTATTTGACTTGCTTTTATTCTGTGGAATGTGATGAATGCTTCTCCACTCATCATGTGACTCGGCCCTTGGATCCTTGAACGTGAAGTATTATAGCTCAGGCCGGGAGCAAACAATTCTGGAAAGCGTGGGTCAAAAATAAACTCTTCCTTTCTAAAATGTGATTCCTGTAAGGGGGGGGGGGGGGGGGGGGGGGGGGGCTTTTGTTCAGGGATCAAACTGAACAAAATGATGAATTTTAAGCACCGAAACGATACTTTTGCCTTTTAAATGGCAGAAGGGCTAAGTATAGGATAGGTCGAATTACAAGTTGGTGCAAGAGTGTTTTTGGGTTTTGGTTTTACGAACATTTTAAGCACTTTGACACGAACATCGTAACCACTTCAAAATCCCTTAATTAACATTTTTCTCAAAATAATTTTGATATACATTTACTATATTTCTGTTATTAGTCCTTACTTGCACAAATGTTGTAACTTCAAAGATATTGCCTAAGTTTGATACTGCCTACGTTCCAAGTTGTCTATTCTATTTCCAGTTTTTTTACTTAAATTTAACTTAAATTTGTTTATATTATTATTTAAAAAAAATTAAAAAAATTATTTATAAAAACTAAAAAAATTATAATTTTTAAATATAACTTTTTAAAACTAATTAATAAAATAAATAAATTTAAATCAAATTTAAATAAAAAAAACCTGAAATGAAAACTTCGAGGCTTCAGCTTTCCTTCAACTAACACCAAGTGTGGTGTCAATGAACCTTAGAGATGTGAAAAGCAAAATTTTACAAATATATAATGTGTTGATACCCCACATTACTTATTATTTGCTAACAGATTAAGTAAATTTTATGAATGATCCCTAACCTTTAGTCATTGTTTCCTTTTAGTTTCTAACCTATTGAATGTTCTGTTTTAGTCCTAAATCTATTAAAAATACTTCATTTTGGTCCTAATTTAATGAAAATATTTCATTTTGGTCCCAATTTAATGAAATTTGTTAACTCAAAATATTTGTCTAATAACAACTTTTTATATCATAATTTAAACTATCCGACAATTATCTTATAATAAATTTGATCTATAGAATAATTTTTTTATAGTTAATGAAAAATTTAAATCACTTTTTTTTCTATAAATTGAACTTATTTCATTCAGAAAGAAAAAACTATTAATTTAAATTATCTATTTACTGTAAAAAATTATTAAACTATTTAAATTTATTGAAAGATAATTACTAAATATTTAAATTAAAATTTTAAAAATTACTATTAGATAATTATTTTGAGTTAATGAATTCCATCATATGATGGATCAAAATAAAATGATTTTAATAAATTTGAGACTAAAATAAAATATTTAATATGTTAGGACTAAAAAGAAATAATGACAATAGTTTATGCAATTTACTCCACAATGGTATCAAAAGTTGGTGCGAGATGAAATAGAGTTACTGTTGCACTTTTATTACACATCTACTTACTTAAATATGAAATATATCATTTTCTACTACTGCTCTTTTTGCACTCCCCATTTTACGTCACTTACGTCCTTACACAAATTTTATTTTCTAGCGATCGAATTAGATAGTATAATGTAAAATTTTATGAAATTTCAATAAAAACATTCTTATTCCTTGAAATGTCATTTTTTGCTCAGCACTGTACTTCTACAATTAAAAATGATCCATTATTTTCATTTTTGCTAATTAATTATCTAAAAAGCAATGTCATTTAAAAGCCAATACTATATCTACCTAGTAATCACTTGAATGAATTTTTTTTAGAAACTTGTTAATTTTATACATATTTCCATATCCAACCAAAAAAATAAAATCAATAAAAAGTATCTAATAATTTTTTAAAAAAATATTTTTTAAACTTTTTTAAGTATACAGTTCCAATTGGTGTATATGTTGAATAAATAACCACCATATAACATATTTTTAAGAATCACTACAAAAACACATGTCTCAAAATGCATATATATAGTACAAGTTTCCTTCATCCTATTTTAGATGATATATTTCTTTTGGTACGAATATTAAGATATGAGTAATTTATGTTCATTTTTTTTTTCTGTTTTTACCCCTTAAAGTAAAATAAAAAAATTTCTTTGTTGACTTTTGTGTAGTGAAAGTTTAAATTAAGAATAGAAAAAAAAACTCTAATTTTTATGCAGTTGTTTGATTTTGTGCAGAGAGAATTTAAATGAGTGTAATAAGATAAATTAGATATTAAAGAATTTTCAAAACATTCTAAAAAAATATTTATTATCCTTTTTTTGGGAGTTGGAACATATAGCAACAACTTAAAACGCCAATCTGATATATTAGTATTGCGTCATTGTTTTACAGGGTCCCAGGACCCAGGTAGTTACCCAAACTTAGGTGGGGTGGGGAGGGAGACGAGATTTGAAGGGTGGCCGGTGGCCTGGCTCCCATGTTAAGGACGGCCGGGTTCGATTGGGACGTCGTCACTGTGAATAAGGACAACGCCCTACCTGTTGCACTCAAAGCTCCCTTTGGACCTTTCTTCTCTACCTCTACCCATTGCTCCAGCTTCTTTTATAGGTCATATGGGAATAAGAAGAGACAAAAAAACAAGCGACGTGAAACCTATTGAAGAGCCAACAAATATTAGTACCATATATAAGTACTATAAGTGTATGAGAAAAATAAAATTTTCTTATGTAAGCAAAACTTTCTACACGTTTCACGACAGGGGAATCGAGCAACTATAAAAATTTCCAGCAATTTATTTTTAACTTAAATTGATTTAATTTAAAAAAATTATTTTTATATTTTTTACTGGATCCAATTTCATTAGAAAGTTAATATTATTTATATATAATAATATATTCAAAATAATTTTTTTATAATTTTATTATATTTTAATGAATTTTTATTTTTTAATACCTAAAAAATAAACATTCATAAAAATCTAACAATGCCATAAAAATTTTACAATTGATGAATTTTTACACCAAAATAATAATACTTTCAAGTAACTTTGGTTCCATGTAAAAATATAAAAATAAAAGTAAGTCATTTGAAACTAAGTTGATTTAAATTAAATTAATGAATTAGCTCTTCAACTTAACTGAATATAGGAAATGCTTCCTTGCTATAAAATAAATAAATAAATAAAGGGCTCTACAAGCCCTGGTATTACAAAAAAAAATGATATATTTTAAAACATAAGTAGATAGTATTGGAAGCATATGAAAAAAAAAACATGACAGACTTTATTGACATCCAGGGATTTTGTATTTTCAGTGTTTTTTTTTTCGGGCCTAGTATTTTTAATGTACAAGACTCGAGAGTTCATAGTTTGAGTCTAATTTAAGCCAACTTGTGCCTCAATTGTAATCATTCCTTGATGTTGTAATTAAGTTTGACAATTATACCGACAATCTTACAGAATAAATATGTAGAAGAAAAGCCCTGCTATAATATACAGGCTATAATGTTCGTATATGGTCTATATTATACTGTGTTATTAATTTGTTTCAGAAAAAAAAAAAAAGTATTTCTCGGTCATCTCGCTTTTTTTTTTTAAATTTATCTGCGTGGACTTATGACACCCATTGCTCCTATAATTATTGTTCGTCCAAAATATACAATTGGCTCCTGAACTTTTACAACTTGAGCGAGTCAATTTGAAACTCATATCTATTTAGAATTTGGCTCCTGAACTTTGTGGATGTTAGCAACTTGGCCACTGATCACTGTGTCTGACTGGTGATATTTGTTTTGAGGGTGAGTTGGTTTGGGATTAGATTATGTGGCAGTAGTGGGAAAAGTGAAACATAGACCCACCAAGAAAAAAAAAAACATAGGACGATCACCTACTGTAAACACTATTGTAAACATGCTGATAGATGTATTTATTCCAGAAGTAATATGGTTAGGCACTGGAGTGAGTAGAGGGTGGTTGCAATGGCCAAGAAGAATACAAAGATGATTTTTTAACCAAGTTGAAAAAGCAAGAAGGAGAAGCAATCGAGGATGCTGGATTTCCAATGAGAGAATCACAATGAGTTCTGCGTAATCCACAAAACCTTCTTACAAGCAGGATATATATTTTTGGTCAATTACCTCCCTACATCTAGGATATCCATAAAAACTTCGTCTAGTATTTTCAATCTCTTTCCAATCAGGATATGTTTTTGCACTTAATCCACAAAAAACATACTAGTGACTTTTTTTCTTCCATGCCAAATTTCCGGCTTGAGGCCATTCTCACACAATCTAATGTAATGGATGTTGTTGCTCATGAACCCTAGCTTTTATGTTCATATGTGAAGAATTGGGGATGGTCCACTTTATTTCAAATTCATTTTTAAGACTTCTAAAAGACCACCACTACCACATAAGCCAGTCTTAGCCAGCTTATCCTCAAAACAAATACCATCAGTCATATACAGTGACAAATGAATATGAAGTCATTAACTTCCACAGAATTCAACGATCAAATTTTATTAAGTTTTGAGTTTTGAGCTGACTGACACGAGTTATGAAAGTTTAAGGACCAATTATATAGTTTGGCCTTATTGTTATTATTCGAATTTGCGTTTAATTTGGTAAACCTTTTTATAAATAAAATATAAATATATGAAATTTTAGATAATGTGACCATCTAAGGATTAATGTATGAATCTCTTTCTACGCAGAGGAAAATAGTATTAGTAGTATATACCCTGGATAGTTAATATAATGATATATGGATGGGGAAGAAGATTAAAGAACATCTTATTAATTTATGTAGATAAATACGTTTGGTTGGTGCAGCCATAAAATATAATAATTCGATATCATGCTTTAAAATAAAAGGGAAATAGTCAAAATGAGTCTTATAACTTTTACAACTTTTTTATTTTAGTCATATAACTATACGAGTTTCTATTTGAGTCCTATGTGTTAAAAATGTTAGCAACATTAGTCCTATTTTGGATGAGGCTGACGGAAATCCTATATGACACTTGATAGCCGTTAATTCTTGTCAAGTTGGCAAAAGTGAGGATATTTTCTTGACTAGTTGGCGCATATAGATGGACATAATTGCAAAAAAAGAAAATTTCATGAAATGGTCTTAGTACTTGAGGCATAGTTAAAAGGCAAAGTCAAGCTTTTCTCTTCTCCATCCTCCCTCAGTGTGAAAAACAGAGGTACCTGAATTCATCTTGATTCATGGCACTTTCGGATTTGTCCTAAATTCTTCCTTTCTATTCCATCCTTCACCTGAATCGATTGTCTCTACCAAGACTTTAAAACCCAATAAACAGCTACAAGACAAAACCACTTTCACCTTCCTTTTGCTATTGCTGCTCTTCCTCCCCTGCCCCTTTTTTCACCATCACCTTCTCTGTAAGGTCGAGGATGCCATCCATTGTATCTTTGTCCACCGGCTTTGGGTTTGATCCCGATCGGTATGTTAAACTTGTTAATGAGGCTGGTGTCATAAAAGTCGTAGGCGGCCAGAGCTATTGAGGGCAACTTCTACAAATGAACTGGCTAGAGAAAGAGTTGGAGCAATTAGTTCGACCCTTGGAGCTCAAGTTAATTCATTTTCAATTTTTGCATCTTTATTTGCGTTCAACTTAAAAAATGTGAATGCAATTATTCCCAATAAGACTATCTTCATTTGAGGCTGTTGAATTATGCCTCTTTGTCATGGATTACATCTTCAATTAAGGCTTTGAGATTTTGTGAAAGATCTTCAACATTGTAACAATATTTATTAATTAAGAACAGAATAAATAGAGGAGAAAATGGGTGCAAATAAGACAAAATCAAATTCTCTTCAATTTTTTCTTAGCAGAGTCAAAAATCATATGTTCAAAATTGCTAGCAGTAAGATTTGAAAGAATACCAAAGAGATCTTGGAAATGAGTGAGTCATGGTTGAAAGCGTCAAAGGTAAAGGAGTAGCAGTCAACACTGGTAGAAGCAGAAAGAAGTGACTAGAATTAAAGTCGAGAGAAAAAGTGTGGTTTTTTATGAGCTTGTGGGACTTAATTAGATAACTTATGGAAGTTAGTGACTGATTTTAATCTTTTCCCCTATTTTTAATGTTTGTTATTGGCCTTCTAGGATTTCTGTTAAGGCCATCTACTATAGGACTAAAGTTACTAATGTTTTTGAATGTATAGGACTCAAATAGAAACTCGTGTGGTTGTAGAACTAAAACAAAAAAGTTGTAAAAAGTTATAGGACTCCCAAAATAAAATAATAAATAATACTATAGTAATACTAGTATTATTTTCAGACCTTCCAATTGTGTCTGCTTCTAAACATTAAATCCCGCTTCACATTCCGCTCGCGCTCGGTTCCTTTTTCCTTTTTTCTTTTTTTTTTCAATACACAAGAATTTCATTTTTAAGTTTAATCTTATCATGCCCGTGTATATAGTAATAATGGGCACGAACTAATAAATCAAATATATTAAGTAATCCCAGCAAAACCGTTTCAATTGATTAGTAGTATAAATTAAACTACATATAACAGAGAACCGTTGCATTGACCTCAAGAAAGAAAATAACTGAGCCCAAAATATATTTTAAGAAGAATTTTTAAGTTTATTTACTAATTCTATGCAAGTGTTAATTCTAAATTGATTCTTTATTAGGTTTATTTATTTATTTTTTATAGGAAGTAGCATACCTTTAAATTAATGAATCAAACAGTCAAAAGCTACAAATGGACGAGAAAGTAGACGGTAAATTATCCATCTAAAAAACAAAATCCTCATGCGAATGTGCTTCTTAAGCAAGGAAACGAGTTGCTTGATTAGCTTCCCTTAGTGCGTAAAGGACTTGCCACCCCATCATTTTTTACAGTCCCTACCTGATGCTTTGGATGTAGCTAAACGCCTCGAACTTGCCAACATTGTTGCCAAGTATTGCCTTCACCACATCTTTTGCATCAAGCTCTACTATAAGTCGAGAGGCATTGAAGTCCTTTGCCAGCAAGATACTTCTCTACATGCCAAACACTCATAGAAAAAGACATCCAAGAATCCCATTTTCCAAGATGTAAGAACAACCACCACCACACCTTTGTTGTCACAAATGATTACTTTAACACCCAATGTCCCAAAGTCGCCGATTACAACATTTGTATTCAATTTCAACTAGCCCGATGGGGGAGTAAACTAGGTAGTCACCACCCAGCTGGGCTTGAAGGGCAATTGACTGAGAGCAACATCATTAAGCTAGCTTTGGCACTGTTAGCCCAAGTTTGAAATAGACAGAGAAGGCTTGTCATGGACCACCTGATTCCAATTGTGCCATATTGTCGAAGCCAAGATTATAAAGTTCCTCAATTCCTCATCTGAGGCCATGTCTACAAGGTTCAGCAACCATTTTTTCGTTGAGCCACCACTAATTTCAGAAATAAAGAAAAACCATTGGGCATCCCATATCAACTTCGAAAAGTGGCCGTCCTAAAACACATGAAGTGTTGTCTTTGTGGCCTGTTGACAAAGTGGGCATACCAAGTCCTTAACAATCTTCTGGAATGCTAAATTATCTTTAGTTGGCAGACAATTAGCAGTCATCCACCACATAAAAATCTTATACTTACTCAGACCCTCCAACTTCTAAATCTTCTTCTAGAGCTTAACCAAAAGACTATTATCTCCCCTCCGTCCCTTCATAATCTTCATGTACAAGTGGTAGCTACTTCGAATGAAATAAACACCATCATTATTATAACGCCAAATTATCAAGTACTTGATGGTGCCATGGGAGAGAATAATCTTCTTGATGAGCTCCACGTCCTTTAGATTGAAAATTTGTTAGATAAGAGGTAGTTTCTAGGATTTCAAATCTGTGTGCATTAAATCTAAAACAGTAGCCTCTTCTTCCAAATTCTGATTTGTTCCCCCATTCTAACCTTTCATCAGACTCCCATCATCAACACATCCTGTCTCGCCAAAATACTTTGCCAAGTGTACGATGAGTTGGATTTATCATGGGCTTCCAAAAAATACAAAGATGGGAAATATTTTGCTCTAAGGATTTGTGCACACAAGGATGATGGATTTGTGAGCAGTCTCCAGCCTTGTTTCTCGATCATTGTCAAATTAAATCCAAAGAGATCCTGAAATTCCATTCCACCTTTTGCCTTCTGAGGGCTAATGTGATCTCAACACATCCAATTAACACCCTTCCCAGCTTTCCGATGGTTTCAGAAAAATTTATTTATGTTGACTTCCAACTTCTGGCAAACACTTAAAGGGATAAAAAAAACACCTATATGGCATAAGTCTAAAGAGATTGGGGCATTGCTTTTATCAGGACTTCTTTCCCACCTTTAGATAGCAACTTGTTATGCCAAATGAAAATGTACTTAATAACCTACTCCTTAAAAAACTTGAAGGCCCCATTTTTCTTCCGGTCAACACAAGTTGGAAGACCCAGGTATTTCTTTACACCTTGACATTCACCAACCTCGAATATATTCAGAAAATTTCTTTGATCATGAGCATTTGAGTTAAGGCTAAAAAACACACTTGATTAATAAAAATTAATTTTTTACCCCGAAGCTTGCTCATAGGTCTTAAGGATGCCCAATAAATGTTGGTCTTCCTATTATGAAGCTATATAAAAAATTAAGCTGTTCTCAGAAAAAACAGGTGGGAAAAACACGGGGTCATTCCCTACAAGCTAAAACACCTGAGATGTTACTTGCTGCCAGCTACGATCTTAATAACCTCAACAATCCATCTGCACAAATTATAAATAGATATGGGGACAAGTGGATCTTCTAGCACAACCCCCTGGATGGAACAATGTTTCCATTCCAGCCCATTAATCATCACCAAGTAAGTCGTTGAGGATAAACACTCCATAATATGCTTAATGAGGCTTTCCAGAAAACCAAATTACCACATCCACTCAACTCTATCATATGCCTTGGACATATCCAATTTCAAAGCACAGAAACCATTTCATCCTTATCGCTGGCCTCTAAGGTTATGTAGCAACTCATATGCAACCAGAATATTATCCAAAATTAATCGTCCCTTAATAAATGCACTTTACTTTTCAAAAATGATATCTAGGAAGACACTTTTGATTTTGTTAGCCATAGTCTTTGAAATAATTTTATAAATCATGTTGCACAGGCTAATTGGTCAAAGTTGTGCCATCGTCTCTGGGGATTTCACTTTCAGAATAAGAACTAAATTTGTCTTATTAGCAGCCTGCATAAGACACCCACAATTTATAACTTTCAAACAGAAAACCAAAACCTCATCATTAACCTTCAACCACAGTCTTTGAAAAAATAGAGTCTTTAAGCCATTTGGGCCAAGTGCTTTGGTTATATGCATCTTGAAAAGTGTCGCCTGAATCTCCTCCAATGTGAATGGTTATGACATCTCCTCTATACTTGGCGGCGAGATAGCTGTTAATGGCACATTTGAAAACCTCATTTCACCTTCCAACATTGCCAAAGTAAACAGATGGTCCACTGCAACTGCCATAATTTGTTCATTGTCCTCTACCCAGTTGCTAGCTCTATCGTAAACTCAACTGATTTTATTGTTACGGCGTCAATTAGAAGCATACAAATGAAAAAAACTTGGTATTTTTTTTTCATCATCTTAAAGCCAAGAAATTAATGATATCTGCTTCCATAAAACCTATTGTCTATATAACCACTTATAAAGCTCCTTTTTTAGCCTCTGACCTTTATGATAGTTCTCCATAAATGTCCCCTAACTAGCAAGACTATCAAGCTTATTCTTAAAACCCTTTTATACGATCCTTCACGTGGCCAAAGTGAGGCAGGTTCCAAGCTTTCAAAGCCTCGATCATACTAGCAAGTTTGTGAGCCACCCTCATATCGTCATTAATGGGTTGCCTACAGTTCTAAGCATAATCGATAACAGTTTCACACTCTTTAGACTGAAACCACATATCCTTAAAATGAAAAGGTTTCTCTTTACAATTATACTGGACTGGCCTCTAAAGTCTAAGATGAAGAACAAACATGGTCAAAGAAAAAAGAGGGCCTATGTACTACTCTTGCATCCAAGAAAGACTTCAGCCACTATTGTGAAGCTGTCACCTTATCCAACTGGCACCAAATAACCTCCACACTCGCCCGAACACCCAACCATATACAATCCTTTCCCGAGTAGCCCAAGTCTTCTAAGCCGCAGTCCTCCAAACAGTTTAAAAAATTAGTCATAAGAGAATTATCCTGAGGCTCCCCACCCAATTCACACTAAGAAACAAAATCTTATTGAAGTCACCCCTGCACAACCATGGTAGTGCCAATTGGGTGTTAAACCTCCTAAGCAACTGTCATAACTCAATTCTTTTCCTTTAGTTAGGTTCACCATAAAAACTGGTATATCTTCAGGGACTTATCTTACTAATAATCTTCACCTCAAGATTAATGTCTTTGTCCGAAAAACTTAGAACTTGAGCCTTAGTATTTGGGTTCCACATGAATGCCAAACCCCCCAATTGGTCTTTACTACTGATTGCGAACATGTGTTGGAAACCATATAACCTTTTCATAGTCTTCATTCTTTTCGCCGATAGCCATGTTTCACAGAGGAAAACAATCTCTACCTCATCCCTCTGTAGGAGATTTTTTAATAAGTGAATTAACTGGTCATCACCCAAGCCTCGACATTTCACAAAAATGGTACTCATGGCATCTGGTGGGACTGACTCTTAGGCATTGCCGATATCTGTGAAAAAAATTTCTGGGCATAATTTCTTAGTTTCGACATCCACCTTCATCCAATCTTCACCACTTTTTTTTAACCCACACCAACCTACTTCCTCAGGCTCCCCCACCATTAACAATAACAGATGTATCCTTCCTACCATGTGCACTCTATTTTCAACAGGTAACTCTTCTGGGCATAGCACTATTCTGAGCTTGAAAAGGTCCCGAGCTTGCCTTTACATTAATAATCCGGATTGCATTAAGGTCATGGGTTTCCATTCTCATTTAGTAGGCCCCCATCTCTTTTGTCCTCATTGAGCACTTCAATCACCACATGTTGGTTTCTTGGAGAGCATGACAAGACTTTCTCATGCTTCAAGTTATGGGTTTCACAATCTCTTCAGCGATCCCTTGCCCGAGACTTCTCCACTACCACAAACCTTACCCTGGTTCCACTTTAGAATATCCCCCTTTAACATATTTCATATATCTTCTAAGTCAAGAGCCCACTGAATTGAACCCGCTTCTGACATTGTTTTTTTAAGCCCAGAGCTCGATGATGACGAAGAATTATGCTCCTCTTTTCTCCCACTCTCTTTGGACGTTCTCTTCAATCAGCCATTTGTCACACCCGTCAACATTTCCAACTCACAATCCTGATCGACATACCCCAATTTACCATAAAATGAGTAGAATTGTTGTAGGCGTTCATAGGAGAACTGAACAAGGGATTCATCCCTAACCTTCAACCACCATAGGAAACCCCATGAGAGAGGTTTGTGAACATTTAGTTCTACTAAAAAATATAGAAATTAGCAAGCCATTCTCTCTTCTAGTCCTTCATCAACGTTAATTACTTGCCCAACTTGGTTGCTAATCTTTTATGCCATCTTAACCCACAAAAACTTCAGCTACAAATTATATGCCATAACCTAGAAAATCGCATGTGATAGCTCAATTCTTTGAGGGATGTCATCCTCAGTAATCTCCTTAAGTAATAAGATATGGTGATCAAATAACCAAGGCAAGCCTTCCAAAACCTTAGCCATATCAGCTTTTTGCATAAAACGTAAAGAGAAATCAATTATCATCTAGTACTTCTCCATCGACTCCTTTGGCTGGTCTCCAAGTCAATTTTATTGTACAAATTAAAGCTTCATTGTTAAAAGGCCTGATAGTCCAAAGGGAACCAATGAAAAAGAATTTCTTCAACTACCCATGCGATGAGAGGCCATCCTTCTCCAAGACAAAATCACTGCATTCTTCTTCCATTAAAACCAGATTCTTCTATGACTCTCGTAAGGCCTCCATCCCAATATGATCTCCCTGTCACCGCTGTACTCAACAGATCGCTCACAAAGAACAACACACAAACCCTCAGATTGAGAGACACATAGACCTTCATTTTAATTTTATTTTTATTACTAAGGAGATAGCTTTAACTAATTTAAATTTTATGTGACATGTGTAACTTGTTTAATAAATTCACTATTGTGAAATTTATCATGTATTAACATTTTTTATTGTTATCTTTTCTTCTTTTCAATGAAAGAATCTTTATTAAACATACTCAAGGAGAATCGTACAAGTTCAAAATGTTCGAATCAATGAGAGAACAAAGAGAAGATAAGTGGATATAATGTCCAACACAGTTAATCTACTTTTTACACTAATTAGCAATATAATTTGCATAACCATACATGACAAAACGTACAATCTAAGAAAGTAATATGAAATAAATTATAAAGGTTTGGAGCTAATTTGCAATGTAATGAAGGTTGAGGACCAGTAGTGCTTTTTACCCATTATATTATTGTTATTGTTGTTGTTATTATTATTATTATTATTATTATTAGTCCAATTACCTATAGCTAAATTAAATAGTTTATGATTAATTTACGGACAAGTCAAGTGTAACACCGTGTTTAGGGGGAAAGCTTCCTTAAAATTTGTGTTTTTATTTACGATATTTGAATATGAGAACTTACTTAAAAAATGAGGAGATTATTATAACTTTACCTCATAAATGTTTGGTTGCATTCTAGCTCACATAATCTTTTTATTTTAAGTCACTACTCTTACTTTTAACTGCTACTCTTGTTTTCATTCAAACAATGCTTTTATTTACAAAAATTTAAAAAAATATATATTTTCTCACTTTCTCTCTCACTTCCCTTTCCCATTTTCAGGTTGGTGTGACTTAGGTTGCAATAAACAACTAAAACAATATATACTATGAGAAACAGTTAGTAATAAAACTAAAACAGAAACTATAAAAAAAATAATAATAAAAGATAAATCTTATGATCGAATACTATTATTTGAAACAGTTAAACGCGGAAGAGGAAAGTAAAACAATTATGTTGGACCCAACTTTAAAGTAGATCATGTAGTCGCACCATTTTCCTGATTCAAAATGCTAAGAGAAGTGGTGAGTCCGATTATTAAGAGCCATTGGGGGAGAGAGAAAAAGCACATATTCAAAATGTTTCTAATTTACTTTGAAAGCCCTAGCTACTCCTTATCTGACATAATATTATTATTATTATTATTATTTGTAAATAGAAGCATGTATAAGTAAATATTTAAGATAGTAAAAGTTATAAGAAAAGTTTAGTTGGTAAGTTGTTTGTTTCATAAAACATAAAAAGCGTCAATTTACATTTGAACAACTTGTTGTAAGTTTGTGCGTGAGACTGTGAGTATGCCTCTGCTGAGACCCGAGCCTCAATTCAAACAACAACTTATCTTTGTTAACTGATGTGAGTATGTGAATATTTGTTATTAATTTTATTCCACAAATACATAAGAAAAAAAGCATAGTTTTCGGGGTCCATGTTTGCCACTTTTTCTGCTAAGTTTTCTACAAATTCAAAAAGTATAAAAAGTTACCAGGGACAATTCACACTCCTGGTTCCTGGAGTACAATTTCTATCGCAATGTCAACCCAAAAATCAAAATGTTGCATTAATTTCCTACGACCGTGACATATTGCTTGCCTATGTCCGTGAATTATTGACAAAAATCCTATGTGGTGCTAATATGCATTTTGGGTTGTCCGATTAGCCAAAAGTAGGGATAACAGGTGGGCAGATAACTTTTGTTAACTACAAATATCTCATACGTGACATGTGATGGGTAGACATAGGTAATAAAGTATATCCGTTTAATAGGTATTGTCCAAGTGACAGATTTAAAGTATCTGTGACAGATAAATTCACCTAATTTAGCTATTACACCCACTAAGTGTGTAATTTAAATATTTTTCATACATATCCCATTAAATATACTCTTTTTGACCGTCACCGAACTTGTGCTCATTGGGATCACCTTTTTAATCATATAACAATAGCATTTGGTTTGGATATTGAAATCAAAATTTCCTCTTTTTTTTATATTAAAAAATATTATTACAAGCATGCAAGATACTATTATATTAATTAAAGGAAAGACACTGGAGTCAAATTTCACTTTTTTATGGCGCGATACAGGGAATATGGATGCTGGAGTTCGACTACAGCTAGAGCTCCCAAAATTTTCAAATATACTTGTACTAGACGAATTAGGGTAGCTGCCTGACGTGCTTGATGGGGTGGTGGGAAGCACGTAACGGATGGAGACTAATTTATGAAATGATTAAACAAAAGATGTCCTTTCGGAAAAGGAAATAAGGAAAAAGAAAATCCACATGGACATAATGCCCAAAGAATTGCTTTCAAATCAAAACAAACAAAATTGTTGTCCCACAAATCTGAGTTGCCCAAAGTCTTCATGAACAACACGTTGTGTGCCATATATTTTGCCTACTCTCAGTGGGTTATTATAAAAATGTAGAAAAACGACACGAAAAACTCACATGATTCGATTAATGTAATAAAGGGTCGGAATTAGCGATGGACATGGATCTCTGTTCCAGTGGAGCTCTGGTGTGATCCAATGTGATCCGCTCTAGTGGAGTGAATTGTTTTTAATGATTCACCACTTTTTGGAGCTGCATGGGTCATAATCAACTTATAATATTTTAAAAAATGCTGCAGGTTTGGAGTGGAGTTTCATGGAGCACCAGCTTAGGAAGGGATATTGCATTTACTTAATCATAATGTCTTGAAAATTGAATTGGACTAACCGGTTCAACCACAAATGGTCACCTCATCATCTGATTAGCAGCTCATTTTGTGTTTGGTCAAAGCCATGGAAAACTGCCAAAAATCAATAAACCGGTGGACCATCAAGTTGGAATAAACCAGAACAATTGTTTAAGAATTAATTGTAAAAACAAAAAAAAAAAAAAAGAGAAAAAAGACAGAAGAAGAAAAAAGGAAAAGAAAAATGATGAATAAAAGAAGAGAGGGAAAGAATGATTTACATATTTTACATGGGCCAAAAGAAAGACGAAATGAAAGAAAGATTTGCAGATTTCTTTGGCTGGTGCTTGAAAGGCCAAAAATGGTACTACCTACCCCCGTTCCATTAGTCCCTGTAACCCCCCCCCCCCCCCCCCCCCCACCCCCCCCCCCCCCCCCCCCCCTTTTGCCTTTTTTTTTTCTCTGGGCGTAGATCTTGGTGAACTAAGGAACCTACACTTAGTTACTTAGTCGCATCTTTTCAATCTAGAAAAGACAATAGTGAATTAGTGCACCTCCATTATGTAAAGAATAAGAGAGGAAGAGAAGATGAAAGAGAAATAGAGAAAAAGGAGAAGCTTCAAGTTCCGTTTATTGAGCTCATGGAACAAGCCCGAGTCTAGCCAATTATTATGAGCCAAGCTTTAAACTTGAGATATCTGGACTTGGCTTGGCTTGCTTCCACCTAATTAGGTCAATATAAAAAATATTTGTGCATGAATTTTTTTTTATAAATTGATAAAAGTAAATATTTTTTATAGATGAAGAAAAATAAAAAATTATGAAAAATTATATATTGAAAAACACATCTTCTACATTTCTTTATCTGTTGTGTCCATCCTCCATCGGCTAACTACAACCCAAAAAAAATATTTGAAATAGCTACAAAAATATTTTTCTTTTTGAAATATCTACCAAAATGTCATGAATTAAATATTCATGGATAATCCATGAATATCCATAAGCTTTGTGGGGCAAGTCATGGATCAATCCATAAAGAAGAGGAGTGGATCATGAATCATCCATATTTTTTATGGAGCAATGGTGGATCAGTCCATAGAGTAGGTCGACCAACTCCATGCCCATCCTTAGTCGGAACTTGGTAAATATAATTGGGCCAAAGATTAATATATAGTATGTTGTACTTAAAAAAATAACGATAACATAAAACAGTCCAAAAAGGGTTATTATTATTATTTTACTGGAAAAAATGTAAGTTTTTAAAGTAGGATGAGCAAAGTCTTATTATTATTATTATTTTAATGGGAAAAATGTAAATTTTTAAAATAGTATGAACAAATTGTAACTTCATTTAACCTTTGGTGAAGTTTTACGTGATTAATGGCCTAAAGCCACTTTTGGCCATCAAACACAAATAACCCGGATAGTTAACCTCTTGAACATTAACTCGGTCCAACTCACCCATTAAACTTGAAAAATTAGTACACTTTAGTCTCGTTTTTATCATGTTACCCTTGTTTTCTTAACGTCGTTTGTTTACATATATCTCTGCCTCCCTCGGCTTCTTCAACGCGCTCATGTCCCTGTGCAACATCTTCACCAGTTTATTCACCTTTACCGCACTGTCATACACCTTCGCCGGATAATCGGTCACTTTCTTGTATGGCAATGGCGGGCAAAACACCATTGGCGATGGCGTTTGCATAACTGACCCATAACTTGTGATGGCTCCGTGACGGCGCGAAGATTTGGCGACGCTGGGAGTAGAGCAGGGGGATTGCAAGCAAAAACGGCGCTCAAATGGTGGGCAAGATCAAGCAATTTGGAGCTAAGATAGACCTAATTTTATTGACATGGGAGGGAAATGAGGCCGACGAAGGTGATGTGAGGATGGGGGCGCCTGATGATCATATCGCGTGTTGGGTTAAGGTAGGCACGGGATGATGGCGAGGATAGGACTTGAGGAGCCAGCTGAGGATGATGATGTTGTAAGTAGCATTTTGGAAGGACATGGGAATGGTGCCATTGGCCTAGAGGACTTTGTTCTCGGTATTGGTTCTATGTGCCTTTAATGTGTTCGATTAAATGCCTGAACCAAGCTATCAGTATGCTTCAACAATTAGCAGAGATGGCTGATCGAGTCACAAAATTGGAAAAGAGTATAGCAAGCAAAAAATCATGAAATAGAGAAGTAGAGGCAAGAAATTTTTTTTTTTTAAAAAAAAGGTAAGATAATAGCATATATGAAGTAAAAATTTTGAATTCTAACTTGGATATTACCCTGGTTTTTTTTCTTCACCGGGAGCACCATTGCAGGAGAAGAACCTAGGGATGACAACGTTTGTTTGCAATGGCACACGTTGTTCATAACTTTAGAGGCCGAGTTGGACGGAGTTATAATCCAGGTGGTAAAGTGTCTAGGTTAAACAAGTTCAGAGGCTAAAAGTGCCTTTGGGCAAAGATTAATTGTTTTTCTATAGGCCTAACTTTCATTTTACTCCCCAAATTTTGCTTAATCATACCTTTTAGTTATAGGATTTTAACTCAAGCCTATTCACTCCTCAAACTTTACAAAGTGAAATATTTTAGCTCATTAGCTGATGGATTAAAATGACATCACATGCATGGTTTTTGTTACATAAGTGGCCATTTTGGTTTGATAAGGATGAAAATGAAAGAGAAATGGAAGACAATAGAGCTATATGTGAAGATTTTTGTAACCTTTAATTTCCAACAGAGCAGAAGCCAAAAATACACTAATTATCCCTGGGCTTCTTAGAACCCTAGCCATATAACTCCCATGCTTTGAGCCCTTCAGCCTTAGCTTCTGTTTACACCACCATCAAGTTGGATGCTTAAGCCACCCTTTGTCATTGCTCCTTATGCCTAGACGATGTTTCCTTATGCAACTATCGACCACTAAGAGGCTGGACATGCCTGTTACAACTCGGATCACTTTCTATTATGGACAAACAAGCCAAGTTCTATCTCCCTCAACCCTCACTAACAATCCTACTAGTTTGGAGTCTCACCACTGCATTCTCCCATCTTTCCTGATCATTTGCTTTAAAGCCTAGCCATCATAAATCTTTATTTATGTTGCCTTTGCTCCATTTACACTGCCAGGATCTTATTACATCTTAAACCCCATCAAACTTCTTTCCTTCAATTCAAGTAACGGTGATAGAATTGGAGCATGGGACGGTCAACTAAGGTGACTTACTATTCTATATAAAGTGCTAGGACAACAAATAGCAGTAGGCAAACAAGCAGCTATTATCACATTTGGAAAATAGGGTTATGGACTTATGATGGCTAGATGGGTGCAGTTAGGGCCCTACCGGAGCAGAATCACAAATGAGATCTGACATTTCCACATAATTAGTGAGCATAATGAAAAATCTACATTTAAGCCCTTACACTTTCTTCTTATTTGTTTTAGTCATCCAACAAATAGAATTTTCATTTCCATTATGATAACTAGTCACATAATTGTACATGACTCCTTTTAAACAGTTCAGGGGGTAAGGTGTCCTAAGTTGTAGAGTTTGATGGGTGAGTTGGCCTAAATTATAATTCAAGGGGTAAACCAAACAATTCAAGAAAGTTTGAAGGGTAAAGGGATGTTAAGCATTTTATATATTATAGACTCTTATTGCTTCCACTCCTTTCAAAGTTATATAAGTTACATTATACTTCTGAACTTTCTAAGTTTTTAGGATGTAAACAAATAGAGCGTTCGATGAACTGTTTAGTAGGAGTTCGTTTATGGTCGTTTATTTAGTTAAATGAACGAATACGAACAAAGTTTTCTGTTCAATTAGTTAAACGAACAAACATAAACAAGGTTACATTCATTCATTTATATTCACAAATTGTTTGGTTATTGTTTATTTATATTCATTTATTTATTTGTTCGTTTATATCTATTTGTTTGCTTATTTATATATTAGCTATAAATTTATTATTATATATATTTTATATATTATATATTTTTATTAGTGTCCACCTACTCTACACACACATAATTATGCCTCAATCTCCTCTAAATTAACCTATTGTCTTTATTTTTCAAAACATAATTAGTTATTTTCTTCATAACGTGAACATGCTGCAGCATCAAGAAGAGCCCCATAGCCCTAACCCATAATCTTTCTCACCATCGTTTATTGTCATGTCAATTATTATTAGATTTGCTCTAATTTAGATTGGTATTAGCAATTAGCTTTAATTGTTCGTGGTCATATTCATGTTCATATGTTAAAAAACGAACGAACGTGAATAAAGAAATTGTGTCCGTTTATTATTCGTGTTTGTGTTCGTTAAAAGTTAAATAAATAAACACGAATATGACTTATTCATGTTCATTTGGTTTGTTTACAACTCTACACGAAAGGATTGGGCCATTACTTTCCTCTATTTTATCCTTTTGTATCGTAAATAACTACTTGGTATGAATAGACTCTTATTTAATTTTGGGGGCACCTAGAGATCTTTTAAGTTCACTTGGGTGAATGTACACAATACAACAAAGTTAACGGGTTCAGACAAGAATAACTTGGGATCAAACAATAAAATTGTAGAATTAGACAAAGCTAACTTCAAATTTTAAATCGTGTAATAGTAGATTGACAGTTAAAGCACCTTTACATAGTGTCTAATTCAAGGTTGCCATTGTATGATCCTTGAATTCTATTATTTGACTAGATTATTATTATTAGAACCTATTAATTTTGGTATATGGCCACTTAAATTGACATTGTACTATATCCGAGGGGCCCATTTAAAAAATTTGCGGGTACATGTAACCTACATAAAAAAAACTAGAAACAAAAAATCTTACTTATATATATATATATATATCAGCTCCACATTTCCTCCACCTTGCCCTTTGATGATACTGCTATTTTATGTGTGTGTGGAGGAAATGTATCGTTGACATATGACATACTTTCCAGTTTTAGTAATGTAACAATAGACTAAAAAAAAAAAAAAGCTAGATTATAAAGTTTTAATATTCTAGTACAAATATCATATTCAATATCCTAGCACAAACATCACATTCAATATTTTAGCACAAATATCATATTCAATACTAGAAATAATGTCTCATACTATCATGTCAACTGGTAAGTGCAAGAGATACAGGATTTCCCTATATGATAGTTCCAGTTTCAAGCCCTCCCTTCCCCCATTTCCTTTCCTTTTAAACTTTGAATTGTAATATAGAGATTTTGAATATCAGAGAAAATACTAAAAATAACATGCTTGGTAGAGTTATGATTTTTGTGTGAAGTAAATGACCATGTCTCTTATATCAAAGGTAATATATGATTGAATGTAAGCAGTTATTGTCACTCTTTTGCATTTTGTTTTCACGTTCTTGCAGGGATTATAGAAATACATATACTCATGTTAATTCCAATGGAGGAACTTATGCAGTATGTACTTTTTTCCACAGCTGTTAGCATATTTGCAGTGTTGAAAGCACAAGTAAAAGCTTTTTTATGAGTTGGTTTATTTGTTACAGAATGATAGAATGTGAATTTACATTCCAAGAATGCTATTTGATACAGAAGTTTCAGGAACAATCAAATAAATAGAGTCAAAACTACAAGAATGCTAGAAATGTAGAAGTTTTAGTGAAGTTGTAGGGAGAATCTAACAAGCATTTAGCCCCTGAAGTTTTTATTTTGTTTATATAAGTCACTAACTTTCTTTTATTTTGCACGATTGGCACACATCTGCAGTCACATAAACTCTTAAAGCACCATCAGCAACTACGTCACGTTTCCATTAGTGTTTAACAGCGATGCTGGATGGCAAGAGAAGATAATGATAATTAAATAATTTGAGAATGATTGGCGCAACGCTTGCTAGTTTCAGAAGAATTAAGTAGGGGTGGCAAAATTTGACCTAACTTGAAAACCTGGACCGATCTACCCGAGCCTAAACCTGACCTGACCCGATTTGATCAGAAAAGTTAGTGACCTGAACCCAGTTGTACCCAACCCGACCTGAACCTGAACCCGAACCTAATTAAAGTGAAACCCGAATGACCCAAACCCAAATTAGACTGAACCCGAAATGACCCAAACCCGAGACTGACTTGACCCAAACTCGAAAAAACCATAGTCTAAATCCGACAAGACTCAATTTCTAGGATCTGTTGAATTAGCCATGACTTTATGAGATCATCATATTTTGCCTATAAAATTGCTAAATTTACCTCAAATTATCAAGAGTTGACAGATTTGTCCTAAAATTTTCAATTTTACCTAAAACTTTCTAAAAACCTTCAATTCACACCCAAACTCTTCCATTTCGTCTACACTAGCCTCAAGTGACCTCTAGGGCTTCAAATTAGTACCTAAATTAAATTAATTCCTATTTTGACCCTAAATAATGATTATGAATTCCTAAAAATTTATAACTTGAAGTGACAACATAATTTAAATACATTTGATTTTACAAATTTATTAAGTTCTAAAATGACTGAGTTTATAGTTTTATAAATCAAATTTGTAAAGTTTTGAATTGAGTATTTTTATTAAAATAATGGTATATTAATAGATTTATATATAGTTAAATTAAATTTTTTAGATTATTTTTTATGCCTAGTAATTTTTTAGTCATGAGGTACCTAAATTTTGAAATTTTCATTATAGTTACTCATAAAAATTGCAACATAGGTCTCTAAATTTTTCAAATATTTGCCTAAAAAATCAAATTCTTTAATTTAAATTTTAGCAAAATCTAAATAAAAAATTGAATTAATCTAGTTATTCTAGATTATAAACCAATAACCCAATTAAACCCAAATATCAACCTGAATCTGATCCGAAACCTAAATAACTCGGTCTGAAGTTATACGAAATTGAAATTGACCTGACCTAAATTAAACCTAAACTCAAATAAGACCAACTCAAACCCGAAAGCTAATTAACTTGAAATTAATATGAATCTAAATAACCCGACCTATATCCAAATTAATGTTAACTCGACTGAACCTGAATCTGGATGACTTGATCTAAACCCAATCTGGCTCACACAATTGTTATCTATAGGATTAGGCAACATGGAATATAGTTTAGGAATGATACATATCTTCTAAGTGAATCAATTTTATTTGAAAACCAATATTACTATAATATTCCGAAGCTTAAGGAAAAATTTTGTTATTTACATTTTTGTATTTTGTTTTGAAAGTCTAAAAGAGGCGCAGGAATTATCTCCATAAGTTGCGGCCGATTTAAAAGTACAAACAACCACCACAATCATCATGTGTGAGATTCACACTTGACTGGGATTGCTTCGCTTTTCTTATTAACTAACTGTAGCTGGTTATTTAAATGACTTCAAGCAACGGTATCGGTGAATTGAAGGCTGCACCAAAGTCTTCTTCATTCTATTTGCGTTTTTAATATTCTTTGTCTAGTTAGTGAAGAATTTTATTTTATTTTTTTTATACTTAGAAGTATGTATAAGTAGAAGATATTTAAGAGCTAACGTTTGCGGGCTAATTGAAGCTGAACATAACAATCACAAATATAGTTATATTTTCCGCTTATAAGTGGATAAGTGCTTTGATATTTTCTTTTTCATATGCAGAAGGGAAGGCTCAAGGAAGCCATCCCGATCAGTGCCGGTGCGGTGGTCCAATCCAACAAACATACCAATTATTATTTTGCTCCATATCAAGATTTTGCCTGAACAAGAACATTTACTTGGATGACCACGTCTCAACTACTACCATCTCTTATTGTGATTCTTTCCGAATCTTTTTTCTTTATTTTTTTGGTCAATCAATCAAACAGTTGAGGGGCGTTTCACTAATGGGCCCAAGCCCAGTAGCAACCAGACTGGGGTCAACAGGATTATGGAAATGATAAGGGTTAGAGTATGATGAACTAATTTCTTGCAAGATAAAATTATAGGCAGTTCGATCATCACCATTTTGACATTTATACCACTGTTTGTTTGGTTGGGTCTTTAACTTGCTACGGAGCCGAATAGAGTTTGAGATACCCCGTATCTCTTTCCTCCAACCATCCTTTACTTGTAAAATAGATTTTAAAGACCAAAAAGGAAAAAACATTTATACCACTCCCACCATCCCATAATATATATCTGGTTTTCTTAATATTGTGTGTCTAAAATTACGCATCACATCTCGATATTTATACATAGTCTTTCAGATGTATAATTCCCTTTATGTAAAATCCATAAAATGTGGTTGTATGACACATAATTTTATAGGCAAAAAATGGAACTTGACGCTTGAAAGACTAATAATTTACCTTATCATGAGTCCAAAAACACTTGGTTTCACTAGAAAACGTACCTAAAATTCACGTTGAATTAACTGGTTCCCAAAGTTAAGGCCATCTTTTTTTAGCTCAGTTGCTGAGATGCAATAGAAGCAACCAGCTTTGAAGGCTTTACTACTGAAATTTTACAACCCCTACTGAAATTTTACAACCTTTCTTTTTTTCCTGCAACAACTGCGTAAGTAAAGTTCTATAGCTGAAGATGACGAATCAGGTTATCTGGCTGAATTGGCAAGATGATTCAAGCTTCACTCTTCGGGAACAGTCCATGACATTATTGAAGGATAGTGTCTTCTGGGATAACAAGGCACATGGGTATCAGAAAAGTGAAATGGCAAACTCCTACACGGCTTTTGGCAATTTATCTTGCAGTACACTGCCATGAAGTTGAGGGGGTGTCTCAGGAATAGCACCAAGCATCGAATCATACTCCTCATCACGGCGAGCGAATTTCTTGCGGAGCACCTTCTCAAACTCAACCCCATCAAGGCTCTTTGCATTTTCAGCAGCGTGAGCTTGAGCTAAGTTGGAATAGTTTATTGCAGATTGAGAAATGAAAGCAATTTCTTCCTCTGATAGCTTCCTCAGAAACCTGGCTGGATTACCTCCCCAGACCTGAACATTAGAAAGAAAAAAGCATGTCAATATTTACAGCAATAGTTTATACTTAAAAGCTTGTTCTACCCATTTGGTTTCCATCCCGTTTGCTATATGCCATTCTCCAATATAAGACTACTGAAATCCAAGGCAAACAGACAGGTGAAGTAGGAGGGGAAATTTCCTCTCTATGGACTTCATTTAGGCAGTTTCCTCAGCTTCTCAAAATACCAACACTATGGAAAACAGAAAAACTAACAATCAAGGCTAGATGCTTGAAGGATAATCAACACCTTGTGGGCGCCCCAAGACTATTCAACAAGAACAGACTTGGTTATGTAGGGGATGGAAGGCAAGCGAAAACCTCCTAGACCTATTATTCAAGCCCCATCACTCATTCACCAAAGTAAATTATACAAATGACAAAAAATGGCAAACTCGCTAACGAGTGCTAGTGCCAAATGAATGTGAAATTCAAGCACTCACATGACGAGAAAACAGCTGGGATCAAGTCTATGTCCTATAGTTTTGCTCTCTCCCACTATCTATTTGTTTATTTATTTATGTATTTATTTCTTAAAAAAGCCTTCTAAAAAAGAGGAGGCAGCACCAGCCTCTGCAACTATACTGTAGATCAATATTGTCAGCCTCTTGCTAAAAATTGACCTTACAATACAGAGATAGCGCAAGTAAAATTGCATGCAAATTGAAACAGGGAATGTGGACAAAAAAACAAAAAAAAAAAAAAAAAAGAGAAATTGGAGAAACTAATCTTACTTAGGAAAAAAAAAAACATAGGCTCCCATACCTTTGAATAGCAAAATGATAAAAAAGTACCTAAAAATATTATGTGTAGCATCTAATGGTTAGTTAAGAGCTGACAAACCTCTCCATAAGGAATCCTGGTATTCTGCCTCACAAGGGCTCCAGCAGCAACCATAGCATTTTTCTCAAGATAAGCGCCATCCAATAAGGTTGCACTCATGCCAACAAAAGCTTCATCCTCAATAGTACAGCCATGCAGAACAGCAGAATGGCCTGCCAAGTTTGAACCAGAATGCTCATCAGCATTTCAGGAAACACACAACAAACAATTACCACTAGGAAGGTAGTACAACATTTAACTCACCAACAGTAACATTATCGCCAATAATAGTGGGTAGGACCTTCCCGGTTAGGTTGGATTTGGCAACATGCACAAGGGAATTATCTTGTATATTTGTTCCAGAACCAATGCTGATGCTATTGACATCACCTGCACAAAAAGGGTCACTGGAGTGAACACAAGAAGCACATGCACGTGCAAGCACACACACACACACAGAGAAAGAGAATCAGCTCCTCAACAAAAATCAGCCTCATGCGTTGAAGAAATGGCACATCCAAAGCTTAGTGTTTCAGTAGTCATGTATAAACCAAAACCCAAGCTGCAAGAACTGCTATAGTGATTAATAAGCACAGCACCTAACATGATGATCTTTGATGTATCAGAATCAATACATTCCTCTGGTACAATACTTATGAAGAGCATTATACACTATGCAAACAACAGAGAATGAAATAGAGATTCATTAGCTAGTCTATTCAAGCACCTAAGTCTTTTGGTACAATGGAGAGCCTATTTTCCAGCTCAGAATATTCCTCTCATTGTGGAGACGAGGATCTGCAGTGGAAAATGAGAAGAGAACAAGGAGATCTGCAGGGGTGATAATTCAAGCTGACATGAGGAGTGGACACTCATCACAGTTGAAAGGTACATGTAATTACCAAAAATGTATCCCAAAAGTTGCAGATACTTGGCCAATAGAAAAATTGTTACAGCTACTTATCAAAGAAAAAGTGAGGTCCATTTGTACTGCACAACTACCATGAAGCCACAATTGTCTGTGTGCATATACTATGAGTACAAAAACAAGATATTAATTAAAGAGTTGGCAAAAATCTCCTCTTTTCTTGTGTTCCTGATACTCGTGATGTTAGGCCATCTTATTTGAACATAGTCTAGCATAGGAGGTTCATTGGAGCTTTATATTGTGATGAGATATTCACTCTTCACCCGTTGCCAATTACTTGACTGATAGAACACTCTTATTTAGAAGAATAAATGAAGAATCACATCCACTATATCTTAATTCATAAAAAGAAACATTCATCTACCATTCCACTTATCGGCTAAGCAATCACATCCAACAGTTGAAGATGATCCAACTTACAGCTACACCTAATTGAATCGATGATCTCATAACCTATACAGCAAATACAGAGCCCATTCTACCATTCCAGGAGATGATACAACATATACAAACGCATTACTGATTCAATAGTGCTTACCTCTCAGAACGCAACCATACCAAATGGAGGAACCTCGGCCGACCCGAACGTCCCCAGTGACCGACGCGCTGGGAGCCACAAACACTTCCTTGTCTATAGATGGTACTTTGTCGAACACATTCATCAGAGTCCGGTGCCTGGAAACTGAGAGAAGAGGGAAAAAGCACACCAATTCAAAACATAATCGAAAAAAATATCATTTCCCATAATAAACTGGATTGAAACCTGTCAAATCACAAGAATGCATAAAAAAGAACCGCCGCAAGAGTTTATGGTTTTTGGATATTTACGCTGTTCTTGGAAGTAGTAATTTCCCTGGAGACGGCAACCGAGACGATCAAGGGCTTGGCCGGTCTCTCGGATCCAGAATCCGACGGAGTAGATCGCTTTCCCCAATGTGCCCATCGTCGCCGTCCTCTTCTAACTCAAAATTGTTGGCGTGTTCAGGACTCGTAGAGGATGAGATTTCAGAGGAAGAAGACTTGAAGAAGGAAAATGGAGAGAGATTCTTCGGTGCAGCTGAGCTTCGCTGTGGGGAGTGGGGACTGGGGAGCTGTGAGTGACGCCCATGGATTCTACAGCTCATCCCTCAAACGTTTATATTTTTCCCGAAAGAACCATCTACGTTTGCTTTTAGCCATTTGAGTTGCTTACCACCAAAGTATTAAATACCACTACCATTAGATATACCGTATCTTGTAAATTATAGATAATGCTACTACATAGTACACCGTATTGTATATTATTACTGATTTTATAAAAAAATATTAGAATATTGTTTTAAGTTGAAATACATTAAATATATTTTTTTTCATATTTTTATATGTATTCTAGTTATTTTCATTATAATTTCCCAAATATGAATAAAATATATATGAAAGGGAATCTTTTATGTCAAAATATGTGTATTAAATATATTTCTCATTTTATATATTTGTGTGTGGGACTTTAATGTTAAATGATTAAAAAAAAACCTCACTCATGCACCAAGCATTAAATCGCATATTGTGGCATGTATCATGTTAAATACTACGGTATTTCACGTTAAAAATTACATATTATGAAATATTTTGTACTGTGTACTATATGCCTAGGGTAAACAAAATTTCATGAAATTAAAGAACATGCTTAGCAGCTGACTGAGCTAGGAATCAATTCTCCCTAGAGATGGCAATTGGGTGAATTAGATTAGGTTTGGGTTAGGTCATTCAGGTTCAGGTTTAATCGGGTTAACATGTATTTAGGTCCAGGTCAGGTTATTTAGGTTTGAGTTGATTTCGGGTTAAGTAAATTTCAAGTTCGGGTTGGGTCAGGCTGGGTTTATTTGGATTTGGATCCAATCAGGTCGGGTTATCGGGTCTTAGACTAGATTCAACTTGATTATCAGCTTTACTTGGTTCACTGATGTATAAGCTGAAATAGCTGAATCGATTCAATTTTTTTTGTTTAATTTAGATTAAAATTTAATTTCACTAGACATAAAAAATAATATAAAATTTATGAAGATATATTAATATATAATTTCTTTAATAAAATACTCCCTTTGTGCCAAGTTCTTTGTAATATTCACTATTCAACAATTAATCTATATTTTTTTATTTTCAACATTTTAGTATATAAATGAAAATTAATTATATTAAATAATAATAAAGACCTATAGTTTCTAAATATGTACTTGTTAATTTTTTTTAACAAATAATCTCTCTTTGTCCCATTTTATTTGCTCTATTTAACTTTTCTGAGTAGTTTGACTTAAATTTATTTATATTATTGTTTATTAAAAAAATAAAAAAATATATATTTAAAAACTATAGGTCTTGATTTATCATTCATGTATAAATTTTTTTTATATATTAAAATATTGAAAATAAAAAATTATAGATTAATTGTTAAAATATGAATTGTGTAAAGAATTTAAAACAGAGGAGTAATATGAATAAATTCAATTCAAACTATTAGAAAAAGTCAAATATTTAAAAGAATATGGGACAAAAGGAGTACTATAATTTCTAAAACCTAGTTATTCTTATCTTTCTATCACCGTTTCATTAATCATTTCCTATAGCTTTCACTCGTTCGCTCTACAACGCAAAATAGATCAATAGAATAGAAGAAACCTATTTACATATATTAAATCATAAATTTTCTAAAGTCTTTGTTGACCATATATTTTATGTTGATTGAAGTTAAAATCGAGTCTTGTTGGATTTAGCCATTGGGTCATTTTGGGTTCAGGTCAGGTTAGACTCGGGTTCGGTTTTTCTTATATTTTGCTTCAATTGGGTTCGGACCATTAACTTTTCTGGTTAAATCGGGTTATGTTGTCATTGAGTTTGGGTGGGTTTGGTCAAATTTTACCATCCGTAATTCTCCCTAGGCAAAAAGGGAGAAAATACCACCCATCTTATGTTAAGGGGTCAAATCTCCCATTAAAGCATTTTTTAAGGCAAATCACCCACTAATGTTCTTGTGTAGGTTGAAATAAGCCATACAAAGCACCCCAAGCGAGGCTTGGCAGATTAGAATACTGCGCTTGCAAAAGGAGCATTCCGTTGGAATGATTCTGGCGTGTAAGAGAGCAAAACAACCATCCACATAAGAGAAATGACCCGCTGATATAGAGTTAGCCGAGGAAAATTGGTAGAATTTGTAAGGGGTTTAGAGTTTGCAAACATTTAGAGATGTTTCAATCCTGGTTGCAACTTGGAAAGAGCGACTGGAACCACAGAACATGTAATCGTCCCTCATTTCTGGTGTGTAAAGATGAGTTTGGAGGAGCAGTTGAAAGAAGCCCAAACCGCAACTTGAGGAATAGAGCCTGATTATGGAATTAAAATTGAAGGTGGAAATTGATAAAAGATTCTAAATGTAACAACAAACTCTTTAATGTAGAACTACGTGATGCAAAATCTAGAACTGTAAATAAAGCTAGATGCAAGTGTAATTGGTAAAACTGAATTTTGTTGTGTTTATGTGTTGAAGTTACAAGTCTATGTTGGTAATGGATGTGTCTTGTAGCAGTAAAAGAATGCAAGCTTGCAAAGTTCTGCAGCAAAAATGCTGGGAATTCTGCAGTTATTAAATAGCAACATTGTGAAGTTTGGACCCCTTATTGACTTCTAGACAAATTCTTGTTCTTTTGAGCTGAAATTTTACAAGAAGCAAGTTAAAATGATCTGTTACCTGCATTGCATTGTCAAAGCAGGGAGTTCGGCAGAAGCTAATTCAAGAAATTACCACCCCCATTGAAGTGTTCAATGCTGATGATAGCAACCAAATTATAGAGCCAAGAGTCCAAAAGCTCCAAAACCACAAGTTTCATCAATACCATAACTAAACTTACGAAATCTCATGGGCCTCAAGAAAGGTCCAGCTTTTTGCCAATGCAGCAAAACGAAATCTTTTAACCGATATCAGCAAATTCACTGCAAATTGCAGGTTAAAATCACTTCCTCAAGCTTTCAACTATGTAAGAAGCATACAGGTCCCTGCAATATCAAATAGCCTAGTAAGTGAAAATGTCACCGTGACAATATAGATCCCTTCTATCTAAAATATCTTTTGACGTATAACTTGCAGAGAGGATGCTTTTTTCCCAAGCTGCTAGCTTTTCAGGTCTGTGGACCATGGATATGATAACATAAACAAGATGCGGACCTATAAACCAGCATGAAGTCAAATGGATTTCTAATAAATCCCCCCCTCCCCCCTTTCAAGGCTTAAATGGTCGAGAAGAGGCTTTTTTCAAAATTTTGCTTAGTCAATATGATAACAACGACAAGATGCATATCACTAAACTAGCATAAAAGTGACATGGACTTTGAATAAACTCACATTGAGTACTTGATGGCCTCGATAGCAGCTTCAGCTGGCAAAAAGTCTTCTACCTCAACCTTCTTGTTCTCATTCTTTTTGTCTGTTCACAAGGAATCAAGGGCTACACTGCATAGAGAATTCACCTCGACCACATAATCACATTTAGCACCCAGAAAATGGGGCATAATTTGAATACAAAAACCAATGTAAATCAAAATGCATGTAGTGGATACAATCCTCAAAAAATCGACGGATTTCAGCCAGGCGATGAGGAGGAAGCTCCTTGACATCTGTGTAGTGACGAAATTCAGGGTCATCAGCACATACAGCAACAATTTTGTCATCTTTTTCACCCTGCAAAATGTAACTTTCCCTGGTTATCCAACATCATTGGCATCTGAGGTAAATGGTTGCAGAACACGGTTGCAGAACACACAAGCCACATCTTCTTGAAATCAACCAAAGATTCTTACATGAAAATGGCCGACTCAAAATAAATGCTTACTAACATTCATCCCTAACTGGATGCAACATCAGAAACTTTCTTAGACTGCACACTCAACTAGCTAGTTTATCACTTTTTGTGACATGCAGGAGTTGGGATAAATTGGCAATCAAGTTATTAAGAAGCAGGGACCATGACTAGTATAGTTGAAGTATAGGTTCTTTACCTGATCAATCATGGGCATTAATCCAATTGCACGTGCACGAAGGAAGGAACCAGGCAGCACAGGCTCCTACAGCATATATATGTATTTTTTTTGTTAACATAGAGTTAGTTAAACTTACACTGAAGCATCCGAACTTGTTCCCATGAATTATAGATAAACAAGTAGAACAAGTATTACCTGCATCAGGATTAGGACATCCATGGGATCACTATCTTCACAAATAGTCCTTGGGATAAAGCCATAGTTGTGTGGGTAGACAACTGATGAATAGAGAATACGGTCAACCTACTTCCATGAAGTCAATGATTTCATCACATTCATTATTTGAAATAAATGGTGCATACTATACGAAAAGGGGCCAGTGCTGGAGCCTAAACATCTAAAATAACTAGAAAATGAAAAAGCAACAGAGTAAGATGGAACATTTCAGTGTAGTCATAAATCAAACTTATGCAAATATCTAGTTGAAACTATGTGATACATAGAAAGAAGATTCCAGTGCAAATTGTCAGTCCAGCAGATTATATTCATTAAACTTCACGCTGTAACTTGATGCACACTGACAACTGAAAATGCCTATGAAAAAATCGATTGATTTAGACGTGAGGTGAACTTATCAACAATTCACAAGTCCAAGCTTCAAATCCATGTCCCAAGCAAACAGCCATGAAGCTGAAAATTACCAAGTTAATTCTTCTTCCAAATCTTAATTGAGCTAAAACACACGCAAAAAAATTGCAATAAAGCTACATCTGATTTCATCTCATAAATATGCTGAACGAATCGTGAAGATAGAGCTAAAAAAACAACGCACTTTGATAAGGCCACTAGTCTTGTCGAGCTCATACTTGACTTTGCTGCCCTTCCCAATTTCAACCACCTGAAACATTTCAAAAATGAATTGCGAGTTTCCAGCAACCCAATTCCGAAAGAAAGAGTTGAACAAAATACGCAGAAAGAGTAGAACTTACGCAGTTGAAAACAGAGGGAGCACCAGGTCCTGCCAATGATCACAGCGAACAAGCAAACTCGAACAGTTTAAATCAACATCAAGGATTTGAGATTTAAGCAGCCATTAAATAATCCAAGGGGCAAAAAACAATGATTACCAATCTCCACGTCATGCCAGGGATGGGCAGCAAAAGACCTTCGAGTCATTGAGGAAAGAATCCTCTCGTTGAGGACCGCACTAGGGAAGCCAGAACTCTTTCCAGTCGCTTCTCCGCCATTGTTGGCCATCTTCGCCGGCGACCCGATCTACTGTTGGTCATCGATCAAGGAAAGACGATAAGAATCAAGACCCAAAAGTTAAAATCAATAAAAGCACAGAAAGAAGTATCGAAAACCCACAAATTCTCTTGAATGCAACTTACACAGAGGCGAAATATGGGGAAGTTGAAGGAAGAAGAAGCGTTGAAGGAGAGTGACTGAAGATGCTCTAATCTGCAAGCTATCGGGCAGCGCTCAGCGGAAAGTCTCCGCTGAATATGGCCCGTTGGATTACAAATGCGTGGTCGATCGGACGGAGGAGGAGAATTGTGTGCGATGTTTCCACTTCTTGTTAAATGCTAATAAACCCTTAAATTTGTGAAGTTTTATTGATCAAGTACCGCTAAAAGTTAAATGTCATAAATGAGCCCTTGAGATTAAGAAGTTTCATCCATACGAAAGTAAACAAGCGAATGGATCCCTTCCATTCCTTCATTTTCAGAATCCCTGAGAAACTGTAATTCCTATTTCCATGGTTTCTGTGGTTTGGTTAATTGATCTTTTGCTTTCCCACATTCACAGTTACCGAGATGTTTCGGCTAGGAACTCAAGGCAGAACGCTTTATTTCCTTATCTCCTTTGTTTGTTTACAATATTTGACATTTTTTGTTTGTGTCATTCTGATTAATCGTAGGACATATTAGTATCTATTATAAAAATGTAACACTGGGAAAAGCTCGCTCAACTATATCTTGCACATTTTTCAATCCTCTTGTTACAACTCTCTTAGTGAAAAATTCAGTTGAGGGAGGTAAATTGATTAAATTTTTAATTTAATACTTTATTTTAAATTAATTAGACAAGATTAAGTAGGGTAGGCAAGGTTTATTAGGTTCCGAGAAGTTTAAGGCACCAGAAAAGGTCGGGAGATAAAATAGTAATTTTACATTTTGAGATGTTGGGCCTTATCCCGACATGTTAAAAACATGTTTTAAAATCCAATCCTTACTTAAAACTAAAAAAGTTTGCTAAAGTGTTAGAGGTTTGACCCAAAGTTTGACTTTGGGTCACTATTTTAGGAAGGGGTTCTTTTGGCAAACTTAAGAATGTTTGAGGCCTTTTAAAATAAAAGCTTTAAACTTGGTAAAGGTGGAGTTGGCTGCTACTATTACTCATTTCTCTTCCAAACCTGAGCTCTCTCTTGTCCACTTGACTGCTTCATCAATTCTTATACAAAATCATGAGTTATTGGTGGATTTTGAAGGCTTAAAGTATCCAACTTTTGGGTAACTTATTTCAAGCTTGTTTGGTGGTTTGGAAGTTTGTTTCCATGTTTTTCTTGCTTAGGCTAGGTTTGTATGTGAGGTAACTTGATTTCTTTGATGATTTCTTGTTTGTTTGGTGTTTTAAGGCATGGGTTTTGCTTGAATTGTGTTAATTTGGTGCCATTTGTCTTGGATTGCTCGAAACCTAGGTCAATCTTAGAAGAACCTTGTTTTTGGTAAGGAATTGCTTGATCTTTGCTTGTTACTTGAAATTAAGGTAAGGGATTTAAGGTTTTATGTTCAATTGAGGCTATTTGAATGTTGTTGCTTGATGAAATCAAGCAGTTTTGTCAATGACATTGATTGAGGGCAAGCGTGTTCATGGTAGATTAGGCTTGGATTTGTGGCTTGTGTGATGTATTGATGCATCATAAAATAGTTGTAATGTTATATTTGTGGCCTCTGCAAGTTAGTTTGCATATATATGGTGAGAGGAGGCATGCTTGAGGCCATAAGAAACCTCCCAAAAGGATTAGAAGGCTTTTCTTGAATGCAAGGCAAGGGGTCCTAGTGCCGTGCCGTCAGCGAAGCTGCAGCACCCAGCATGCCCCTCTAGTGCACCCAAGTGAAAAGCTAATGGCGTTGCAGCCCTCATGACCTATTCACCAGTAAGCTTTACTTTTTGTTGGAGGATTCGGGGGAGGGTGAGGTGTAAGGTTTCAAGAGCCGAACAAGCATAGCAAAAATTAATTGAAAGCCTCTAGGATTCAAGTGAAACGGAGTAAATCGGAGTGTTCAAAAATTTGTATACCTAGTTTGCTGAGATCTTTCATCCAACTATTGAATCGAATCACAAACTTGAATAGTTGACATGTTCAAACTCTCTATGGTATCCATACGAACCACTCGGATCATCACGCCTCCACCATGTTTCAACAGGTGTATTTCTTTTGCGCCTGCAGTGCTAACTTGTGTCTTCTAAGAAAAGGCCAAGAGGGGAGTGTGGCCGGAATTTTTCAAAACCCTTTTGATTTTGTCCTTAAGGTGGCTAGGGCTAGAAAATTATTACTATATGATATATATATATATATATATATATAGTGAGGCTTAACTCCCAAGCCTAATAGGTTGCAAAACCGTAATCAAATTATACTTAATTTTAGGCTTCATAATGGCTTAACCTTTTGGCCAATTATTAATCCAAAATTATCATGAAACCAAAACTAAACAATTTGGCTCATGTACTCAAATAATCCAATTGGCTATAAATGTGTGACTCAATAAGCTCCTATCACATTGGCAATGATCATAACTCACATATATGATTATAAATAATGAGCAGTGTCTAGCAACACATCATTACTACCTAAGTGATAAGATAGTCGATGATTCAACTAAACCTCTATAATCATTATTTATATATGTCATTATCTCTTTGTCTAAGATATCAAGACCGAGCACGAAACATGAAATGTGTCACTCTCATACAGCCCAATATAAGGTTTTTTGATTAAAGAGTAGATTGACTAAAACTGATGACATTGATATCCAGTATTAACTCATCTGAGCATGGCCATGCATTTCCTCAGTTTTATTCAATTAAGGAGCCCAAAGATATCATTCCCGTTACATAAGAAGGATAAATCCTATCTTGATTATACAAAACCCTCCGCATGATATGTGACATACCCAATGACTATCTTCATGTTCACTTAGTTACGAGTAATAAAGAGAAGTATTAAAGTATGTGACACACATATATGGAATCTTGATGACTTTAGCTCAAAGAGCTACATATACCATAATCATTATGAGAATCACTTATGATACTCATATAATGATCTTGGTAGCGTTCTCATGGTGGGTTGGTCCAGTACACAAGTTCTCTAACCTATACTTATATGTAGACCACATATCTTATATTAGTCTTTACACATGCTAGTATTTATGTATTATTATAACCTACACCACAATAATACTAGACCAGAGATGTTTAAAAATACTATTATTCTAGGGTTATGATTATATTTGATTATGTCACAGAAAAATAAAACAACAAATACAATTACTGGAACAATGTCTCAATAAAATATCATGACTCATTGTACAAAATACAATTATCTCATGGTTGGCTTTTGGGCACAACACTAACATGAGGATGGTCCTAAGGGTGTCTAAGGGTTGTGGTTATTTGATGGCACTCCAGAACTTTCAAAACTCTATCATGATTTAGGGGTTTTCTCATAGTTTTATGGTTGGAAAATGCACCTTATGAGAAAACTAGTTAATGGCACAACAATACACCATTAGACGAGATGGAAGGTTTAGCACCATTAAGACCTTAGTCGTACCCTTGAGTTCAAGGCCTTGATGATGAAATCTTAATACACCTATTGGGTTATTTGAGACTTAGGAATTATCAGTCCAACCATAGTGCTCCTATACAACATCATGGGAAGTTGAACTAGTGACGAACTTTACTAGTTAGGCTAGTAAATAATGTTTGCTAGTAGACAAGGTTTTGCCTTATAGTTTAAGAACTATGTAAAAGACAAGTCCCAAAGGACTAAAATTTTATGCGTATAGGTTTAGCCTTATACTATATGAGCTTTAAGTAGAATACATATGCACATATATATATGTGTGTGTGTGTGTGTGTGTGTGTGTGTGTGTGTGTTGTTCTTAGTATTTTCCCTTGTAGGTTGAAGAACCTTTATTGAGAATTGTGAAGTTTTACTCCTTTATTTTATGTTGTACAGATTTTAACGTTATTGAGTCTGATAACCATTACGGGTTGTTGTGGTAGTCTTTTGTTACTGGTACAATATTATGAGAATCTTTGTGATTCTAGTTCTTTTGGTCACTTCTTAGTTAATGTTTGTTACTAACTATAGTTTTTTTGGCTGTAGTGGCTAGTAAAGCACGTGGAGGACTTTTTGAGGCTCGCCATTGGGATTGCATCTAATGTGAGAGTTAGATGAATAGATCTCAGTAAGAAAGCCTTATGTACATTGTATACACTAGTTGCCTCCTTTGTGTATGGATAGAGTGAAAGGCTTTAGAGTTAACTTTGGGTGAGGGACATAGTCATCTTTTGTTGGATGCCTCATGTTATTATGTGTAGTTATGATGACACAAATGACTAATTGTTACACTTTTAACTTATTTGAACTTTGGTTTCTATGGAAAATGCTTAGGCTATGTGAATGTTCATAGATTTTCATTTATACAAGTCAAAGCAAAATTGCATGTATACTTGCATTTTCTAGGTTAATTAACTAGTGACATGAAGTTTTAACAAGGGTACATATAAGTAACTAGTCAATTGCAATCAATGTAAGACCCGTTCTCATAGGTTTCTTGGGCAGGGTCATGTCACCTCATGATACTACAAAGTGAATATCCAAGACAGATCTAGTATTCAGGTTTATGCTGAATGGAGATAGATCAAGGAAGTAAACAAAAAACAAATCTAACACTAATAAACAAATACTCTATTAAACTGACATACCAACACATGTTTTGGACTAACTATCCAAGTACAAAACATGGATGATGATTCAAACATAAGAAAAACTAAAAATATATAATCACTTGATCTATTATTCAGAAATGTTTCACCACTTATGTTTCATTGCTTTTCTCACTCCATTTGATCCATTAATACTAACATGAATAACCCAAATTTGTCCAACATAGAGCATTAGATGATGCAGATGGCACTCAAACTAATGGTAATAAAAGAGTTTGATGGAGGAGGAGAAGTACGAGGGAGAGGAAATGGTGAAGAAATAAAAAAGAAAATGGTGATTGATTAGATGAAATAACGACAGTAAATCAATTTGTCAGACTTAAATTGGTATCAAAACCCGGCATGAGATGCAAAGAAGAAAGGAGGAGAGCAGTGGCTGGGTTTTTTGGTTCTTATTCATCTTTCAAGTTATTTAAGAATGAATATTACTCCTATTTAGAAATGAATATAATGTTTGACATTTTTTTTCAGTGCTATTTTTTTCTGCCTTTTTGGAAACAGCAAGGTTTTTCTTTTTCTTGTGCATATATAGGCAAGTGATTAGTACAATGGATAGGTAGATTTCAAGCATGCTATAGTGTCCTTCCCTAGATTTCAAAGGCCCATTCCTAGTACACAACATGCTCATATCATCATGCAAATTTCAAGAGGTTTGACATCTGTAAATCCATTTGGACAAACTTGAGTCACAATTTTTTGGTTTCTCAATTCAAACTGAGTTTCCTTACATCTCATTCTCTCATTCTGAAAAAACTTCAGACTCAATCTCCTGTAAACTAACTTGGTGCTTGGCCAAAAACATATCAGTACATGTTACGACTAGCTGCAGCCTTCAACTGATGGTTGCTGGTACTCTTTCGGTATATGCTCATGAACTTTGCCACAAATTCTGCAGAAAAACATTTCAAACCGTGAGCTTCATATTACATTTCACACCAACACAACCATTGCACAACGTTCGGTTCGATCTTTGTTCAAAGAACAAATCGAGGCCTGAGCATATGCATATCATTGATGGGGGACTACTGACGTCACTGAGAGCATTAGGCATCTTACCTTCTAATTTCAACAAGGCAGTTGTCCCGACTGGGAGCCTTTTGTCCTGGAAATGGTAGCATTGAAGTTGTTAACTTTGTGCGGGATATGGAGCAGCAATATAGTAATTAGCGATTCGACTTACATAATAAGCATGCCAGTAATATACTTCCCTCTTCAAATCAGTCCCAATTCCTTTGAGGAATTGCTCAACCAGTTTCTGCAAGTTGCAGAGAAATATCTGTTACTAAAATGAAAATGTAGGTACATAACTTGAACTAGAAGAAAATTTAACAGTAAATATGTCACCTGCAAAATGAGTTTGGGGTGGACAAAGTCTACAAGAAGCTTCTGAAACTTTCCTCTTACAAAGAATAATCTGACCATGGACAGTCATGAAACTGCATTAAGTATTCAGGAGTTTCATACACTGCAGATTTCTCTGCCATCTAGTTAGACTATTAAATTGTCTACCTCTTAGGTGAAGGATCAGCAAGGATTTCTGCAGCAAGTTCAATCAGAACATCTTCCCATCCTATTGGGATTGGCTGGTCATCAGAAAAAGGGTAGCTGCAATTCCTCATCATCAAAATTCACAAGTAAGAATAACTGTTAAAACTTTTTTCTATAACAAAGTTTTAACTAGAACTCTATGCTTCTTACTTGTGTGCTTTGCAGGCCTCAAGAGCCATGATTGCTTTCCTCATGTTTTGCTTCGACTTAGTAGCAATCTTTGCAGCAAAGCTCATAGGTAATTCGAACTCCTCTTTCCTCGCTATCTGAATAAGAACCTCCATGATCTGGAAATAAATGTGCATGAAGCGTGCTCAAAACCCATGTCCTAGATGTAGGTAAAGCAATCATATGTCTTAAGAAGATTCAATCTTACTTCATGAGTTACTGGAGCATCAACTTTGATGAGCTTACATCTATTCTTAATGGATTCAAGGATATTCCCATCATCCTCACAGCAAAGTATGAGCTTACAGGATTCTGCATAACAATCCATAATCCATTTTATCATGTGCTGGATGCTCTCATCGGCCCTGTCAACCTCACAAAGCACTATGGCTGAAACAGAAGAAACTTCATCAGCTTCTCACCTAACGAAGCTGGCCTTGCTCAGGATACTGACATAAAATAAAAATATGAACATAAGCACCAACCTTTATAATCTGGTTTGAAATTGAGAGTGCTCACTTCAGGAGGTATCTCATGGTTGTTGTTTATTTCTTTCACTATACCCATCAACGCATACTTAGAATTAGTTTCCAAGTTCACATTAAGCTCCACATGGTGAGCACTAGATGTTAATGGTACGACCACTTCAACTGGCCTTTTCTCCTGTGTAGAATCAGACAAGTTAGAAGAATCTTGAAATTTTGCCGTTGAACAACATAGTATCTGTTTTGAATTCAATCGAACTGGGGAATCTACAAACATGCCTGAACTTGGAAGTATCTTAATTCATGAGATAGCTGCAGAAAAGAGGAAAAAAACACAGAACTTTTAGTTTTGAGATTTTAGATTAAGCGGCAGAAAATCTTTTGTCAACCAGATCATACATTGAAACATCGATCACCGTATATTTGGCTTAAAAATCCCATGGTTAGAGACCTCTTCCCAGAACCATATGGTCCCTTGAACAAAATGTGAGGAATATTGCCGCTTGACGCCTATAAATGCAAATTTTGTAAGCTAAGAATTAGATTTCATTCATCAAAAAATTAAGGAATATGGCCAGAATTATAAGGATTGATTTAAAACATTCATTAATTGTTTGGCTCCGTTTAGGAATAGCGTGCTGATGTTGTCCCTAAGCGAAGCCTTTGACATAAGAGTTTGTGGAAAATGAGGAGGCAGCCTCACAGTTTTGTGACTTACAATTTGTTTGAGGAGGAGAGCTTCTTGTTTATGGCAAGTTAACCCACTAAGGGAAGTTGGTTGATACTTGTCAGCCCAAAATCGACTAAGTTGCTCCACTACAAAAGCTTTCTCAATGAAGGAAGCCTCATCAAACGCTCCTTTCTCCGGCGATTTCGTCCTCCCACAAGATCCTCTCCGGCCGCAAGCAAACCATGTCTCACCCTGGTTCTTCTTCCTTCTCTCAGCCGTAAACCTCCCCAAGCTTATGCTGCTTCTTCCGCCATAGGAGCTCAAGTTGCTACTCCCTCTACTGAGCTGACCACTGGTTGGCTTGCTCATGGCAGAACTAGAAGTCGCGTTGGTTCGGGACAGGCCATTGCTTGATGATATCCCGCGAGTTCTGTGATCCATCCCTCTGTCAACCTTCATATTTAGGTTCGGCACTTCTGAAAAAATTGGTGAACTCGCGGTAATCTCGCTTTCAAATTCGCTATTTTTGAGATTGTTCGTGCTCATCTGCTTTGCCAGTGCAGTGACCTCGCGAGAGAAGAAGATGTCGCCGGCTTGAATGGACTCGGTGCTGTCCATAATTTCCGCCACATTTTTGTCGTTTGCCTGGATTCTCGACAGCTTCACGTTAGCGACCATTTCATTGATTTCTCCGACCGACGAAGATTTCGAGGTTTGGCTCCGTGTCATGTTTCTGCGAAGCGGGGCAAGTTGCTGTTGGCCGGTGTTGTTTCTTATCCTCAGTCTCGGAGCCGTCGCGCTCCTTCGGCTGTAGCTAGGCTGCTTTCCTCTTTCCTCTCTGGTCGGAGTTCTTCGGCTCTGCCTCGACCCATTCTCCCGTTTCTGATCCTCTGTTCCATTTCCGGTTGCAGAACGACGCTCTGTCTTGGGCATGGAACTTAAATTTCTCCGGAACTCTAAACTGGGTTTCGGATACTGATTCGCCCCGTCGTCTCTCTTTAGTCGGTACGGTGATTTGCTGCTATGTGGCCTCCGTAAAGGACTGGTTTTCGAATTAGCAGCAGACCCTGTTTCAAATTCCTCAACTTTCGAATTGTTTCTTCTGCTAAGTTTCAGAGGACTGACGTTTCGTTCCGAATCAGATTCTGGCTTGTCCTTGGTTTCATCAACCAGAACCAAAGCTTCGTTCTTTCTGGTCCGATCTCGAAATGCAATATCCTGCCACTCTGTCTCCGTGTCTGAAGGCTCGTAGCCGCTCCGTCTTAGTCTCTGTGAAGCTGCAGAGCTTGGCCTGCCATGGCGCGACGAGTTCTGCATTTTTCTTCTTTGTATTTGCTCTTGGGGAAGAAGAATTCTTGTCTTGGTCGAGTTTATTACAAGCGAGAAAATTTATTGGAAATAAAGAAAAGGAGCAGCGAGAGTTCCGAAAGGGAATTGCTGCTGTCTTGAAGTTAATGTTTGGTTGTCATCTGCGTATCTTTGCCCTTGTTTCGCTTTGTCTGGCAGTGGAAATGACAGAATTTGGGAGCTGATTTCCGTCTGGCAGTCGCGGCGAAGCCTCCGAAATTTTGTTCCTTGGAGTGGTTTATGGTTTATAGTTTGGGAAAATGGACAAATAAAACACTCAGGTTTGCGAAAAAGCGCACATCACCCACAATTTTTTTTTAGTTAAATCCATCATTCAAGTTTGTCTTGTAGGTATATTGGCCACTCACATTTGCCATTAGAACAAATTAGCCACTAAGAAATTGACGATCAAAATATTCTGTTATCCCATAGAATATTCCATTAAATGTGTTGATGATATGGTTGATTGAAAAGGTAAACGACATAATTCACCCATGAACTAAATGCACTTATGCACACTAATTCCTAAACTTAAAAATAAAGCATAAAAACTCCCTCTCTCTGTCCTTTTTCTTCTCTCTTCTCGCTTTCCATTCAATTGCTTCTTCTATTCTCATTCTCAGAGCCCTTGTTACCAAGTTATACCAGTTGATATCACAATATCAACCCTGTGAAGAAGTAGACCAGAAATATCTAATCATTTGCCAATGTCTGATGAAACTTTTCCAAGCCAATTGAGAACATGGATTAAAAGTATATAATAATAACTTTGGAAATTCATCTCATTATCCCATGGCAAAAAAAAAAAAAAAATGTCGGAGAACATATCTTACAAAACTTTTTGTTTTTTCACATGAATCCCAGTCTCAGTAAGACCCTTTGAAGTTAATCGGTACATGAATTTCATGTTACTAACCCAACTTGGTTTGGACCTAGTTGTGGTAAGGTATTAAATATTGTTACCGCTAGGTATACTGTACTCTATATTTTTACGGTATGCCATATGGTATACTGCGTTACATGCTTTATCATTTTTGTAAAAAAAATAAATGTGAGAATATCATGATTTTTTTTTTTTTTACAAAATGTACAAAAAAAGTTATCAGGTATTTTGTGCAAAAAAATAACAAAATGCGACAATATTTCTATCATGTACCGCTTACTTGTAGTATACCGCTGTATTTAATTCCATGACTGTGATTAATAATGACAATTACCAGTATTTGATTAATGGGTTTTTTACAATTACCCTCTAAACTTTAAGTGATATTACACTTGCTCTTTTAAGGTTTGAAAATCTACCTTTACCCTTTATTTTTTTAATGCCAACAGTCAATCATCAATCAAAATTATAGCAAATCATCTTTAATTTAGTCTGGTTTACAATTATATCAAAAAATTTTGAAATCTACAATTTTTCAAAATTGTCTTTTCCTTTCTTGTCTCTTTACTTCTATTCTTCTCTATCGCAACTTCAACCTCATCCATCTCTGCTGCCTCCCCGCCTTCTTATTTGACCCCACCTTCTTACTCCACCGCCTCCTTCCCCAATCTATTCCCCAAAATCACTTGTCCTTATCGTCTCAACCTATTTAGACTCACCCAAATTCGCCTCACTTGTCCTTCCATAAATTGATGCAATTTGAAAGAAAGAAGAGAAAGCCAAACGTTTCAATGTGTCCAACCTCTTCAATTGATTTTTTTTATCTAGAACTATATCATTTAAATCTTTAATTAATAATAAATTGAATAATGTTTTTGAAAAATAATGTATCTAATTAATAATCACTTGAATAATGTTTTTAGAAAATAAATTTTTTTGTACCCAACTAGGAAAAATAAAAATCAAGAGAAAATACCAAGATTTTCCAAAAAGTGTAAAAAAAAAAAATTTCAACCTTTTTAAATATAAAGTTTCAATCGATATTATTCAAGTTGAAAGAATAATCAATCATTTGTTAGGATTATTGTCAAACATGTAGCAATGTTGCTTTGCCTCGTATTTTCAAAAAATAAATTCTTTTTCAACATTTCTCATTTTAATTTTTTTGTATTTTGAATTCACTACATGAGGAACTAGCTTTTGAGACAAATATAATGAGGCAAATAGCGCATTTGTCTCAAATACCTATATTCAAAATTTGAGGTAAAAACTTAGAAGCATATATTATATTTGTCACCAATTAATATATATTGGAGACAAATAAAACATTTGACTCCATAAACTCTATTTAAAATTGGAGGCAAATAATTTGAACCAAATATTATATTGTTAATAATTAGAATATGATAGGACAAATAAAAATTAAATAAAAAATTTATCTCTAATAACTAAAGTCAAATAATTAGAGGCCCATATTGTTTTTTTCATTAATATGGGAAGGAGTGTTTTGCAAACTTCTAAAAAATTTGATGAATTTTATAATTTTTTATATTGATATCATTATTATGTGTTTGTTTTATTACTTTTATATATGAACAGATATCTTTTCTAATAAAACTTACATTGATAACTAATATAGCTCTTAGTCAAGAAGCAAATTCAAATATTCAAGATAAAAAAAACTTGGCAAAAACAACACAAATTTCACAAAACTTGAGGAGGGCAAAGTTGAGCTCAATAAAGGTCGACCCTTGGGTTTCATATTTGCATTTCTAGTGGCATTGACCGCTACATTGACATCATCAATGGCAGCATTGTAGGAATCAGAGTTGGACTTATTGTTGGTGTCCAAAAGCTGGGAGATCACATAATTATTGCAGTCTCAACATATCTGGAGCATCCCACATTTAGCGGCGTAGGTGGTGCCAGCGAGGAGAATGGAGATAGGGATCTTGAGTCAATAGCCTTGGTTTGGGCAAGTCTCAATGCAGCAGCCGCAAGGTCACCGTTAAGAACTTGAGGAGCGCCGACGAAGGGGTCAACGGAGAGGGTATTGGAGCAGAAAGAGAAGTTGCATAAGGAGGCAATGAACGGGTGGAGATGGATGGGTTGAAGTGGAAACAAAGAAGAATGGAAGTGGAGAGATGAGAAGGGGAAGGATAATCTTGAGAAATTGTATATTTCTAAAGTTTTGAGTATAATTGTAAACCAAACTAAATTCTAGGTAGTTGATTGTAATGTTAACTGATGATTTTAAAAAGCATGAGATAAGTGTAAATTTTTAAATTTCAAGGAGTAAATGTAATATCACATAAAGTTCAGGGATAATCGTAAAAAAAAACCCTTCATTAATATTTGATGAAAGTGGCAATTAAAAGCAACCAATAAGAAACAGAGACATAAAACAAACTGACTTTGAAATTACAACCCATATGCATGCGATTACTAATTCGTTTGAATATTACATCCAGAACAGCTCAACATTAAGTACTGAATTTGAAGTACTTTGATGGCTATGACTTCCGAATGGTGGTATCGGTGCAACCGCTAGATCTGGAGTCAGGACACGGTCCCCTACCCCATTGACGATGATTGCTCGTTGTTCAACCCGGTTATCGTCCTCCTTGGGAGCTGTGGAGGATCGCCCACCGGCGAACCCGCCGATGCGGAGGACGCTATACCTAGTTCGAGAGAGCATAAGAAGGGATTAGGGTAGGGTGGGGTGGGGAGGAGATAGAATCGGGGTGCTGCAGGGGGTGGAGGTGAGATAGCCGGACGGTTTGGCAGCAGCTGAGGGAAGAGAGGGAAAGGAGGAAGAAGATTGTGTAAGAGAGAAGAAAAAAATTGGTATTAGACAAAAATTTAGGGGTTTAGTTAGATGATATATCTCATGTCATCCTCTAAATATGCTTTGCTACATTGGCTACATTTGACACATACGCATTCAACCAAATAGCCGTAACGGGATGACCTAATTTCGCTAATAACAAAATATTGATAATAGATTTAATTGCAATGATATAATAGTAGTCAATCTGCCTATTTCATAAACTTGAGTAGCTTATTTGCCCCTTCTCTCTTTATAATTTCTAGCATCATCCCCTAAACTTTTAAATCAATAGTGCATTCATATGTACTCAAAATTTTAGATTAAAACTTTTATAAAATCCAATTTCATAACTTAAAAGTGATTAAATGTAAGAAATTCCACTACAAATCAGCATTTGAACCATAACCAATAATAGTGCGATATAATTATTCTCGTACAAATGAATCAGCAAGATCGGTCCATTCTAAGATTTGTTTGTCCTTTAAGAAAAACTCATGGTTAAAAAAGTTATAATAAATTCATTTTTTTATTAGTCAAAATAAGTGTTATACCAATCTTACCTCTATTTAATATCTTCATGTTTTTATAATTCAAATTTTTTAAGACATTAAATTAATAATTCAATAATCAAAATATGAAATTGGATCTTCTAATTAGAAATGTGGATAACAAAATCAAGTCATCTCAAATAGAAATATGGACAAATAATTTTAGATGAAGGGGAATAACATTTAAGCATTTAATTAATCCTTGCTATACAAGATTGTACAGATCTTGGTAAAATAGTTGGTAAATAACGCAGAGTTTGAACTCTTCAATCTCGTTTTATGGTTTCTGTTGATATTGGGTAGGAAAATAATTTAATCATGACTTTAATTGTTATAAGCCCTTTAATCACTATATAAACCAAATTTAGCTCTCCTATTAAAATAACTTCATTGCATAATTACTTTGAACTACGCCCTACTTATACAAAACAAAATAAAATACAGGCCTCTTGAGAGTATCAAAACACTTGCTAATCATTGAAGTTTGATATTGCCCAGGCTTATGGTCGCATAGAGTGGGATTTCTCATAGAGGAGCGTAACTGGCGCCTGAAGTCTCCAACCTTTACCTTTCATTGCAAATTTATCCCTAACCTACCAAATATTGTATATCCATCCCAAACCTTTGTTTGACATTGCAAATTCGTCCCTTTACCATGTTGACAATTGGGTATTGGCAGTTTTAGTCCCTTATCTAGCCACCTTTCTCCCTAGAAACCCTAAACTTCCCCCTGAGCCGCTGCTACCTCTGGGTATACTCAACTTTATAGATTTTTTTTAGGTATTACCATGAGAGTAGTTTTAAATGTATTAAGAATTTTATACCAAAATTTTACAACATTTTTTTTAAATAGTACATATAACATTTTTCTTACTATAATTCTCAAGATCCATGTAAAGAAAAAATTGAATGTTGGTTCTAATGAATCTTATAATGTTATCTTGAAAAAACTCAATATATTAAAATTGATGTTGTATGTTTTAGACCATTTTTTATGTGAGTTCACAAAATAAAATTTTACTACATAAAATAAATTTTTACATTAAAAAATATTTTAAGTAGTTGCTCAGTTTAAAATTTAAAAACTAATTATAAAACTCCTATTTCAATGTATTGGAATGAGCATTTTTTTTTTTGCTCTATGAACAATCATACTTGCATATAATAAGGTATATCATATTTTATATGATTTACTTGTAGTCTGCGGTTGAATTGAACTAATTAACAACCAGGGATGTCTCATTTAAGAAGTATTAAAAAAATTTTAAAATATTTTTTTAGAATTAAATGTTTTATGTTTGCTAATGAAAAAAACTAAAAAAAGAACATTTCATCTTGGGACCCTGGTATCATTCCTTTTTTAAAAGTAAATTACTTGTTAGCGTAATTGCTGACAACTTCTTTTAATATCCTTAAAACTAGTACTTTGTTACTTTTAACTAGTGAATTTAATTACTTTTAAAAGTAGGTCTAAATAAAAAATGGGTCAGAACTGCGTCTAAAGGGTCACGATCCAGGTTTGGCCTTGATTCTCCCTTCACCAACGACAATGGAGCAAGCAACAGCTTGGGCTTTGCTGAGGTGACCTTAGGGGATAAGTGAATGGCGGCTGGTGATGTCAGTGGTAGCGTGTCGCAATGGATGGAGTGGCAGGTATGGTGTGATTCTCGTTCTCCTTCATCGATATGGCATCACTAATGCTTAGCGATGCTTGGAAACAAAAGCATGGGCTAAGTCGGAGTGGCGTCAGCAAACGGGGATGACTAGTGGCCATGGAGCTAGCGACTATGCATCAGGCAACAGGGAAGGACGATACCCAGGGGTGACGACAACTTAATGGAAAGTTTAAAAGTTTCTAGGGAGAATCGTGGTGAGATAAGGGACTAAAGTTGCAAATATCCGCCTCTTGACTAGGTTGACCTTTGGTCAAGGGACAAATTTGCAAAGCCAGGCAAAGGTTTAGGACAAATATGTAATGTTTGGTAGGTTAAATATGAATTTGCAATGAAAAGTTAAAGGTTAGGGAACCCAAGTGCTATTTACGCTAGAGAGGATTACGCAGGCCATGGGATTTTGTGAACAATGGACATGTCTAATGATGTAATGTGTTCGATTGGTTTCGTATGCTGTTCTTATTAATGGTGAGCCAACTTTAACTTTCGTGCTGGTGAGAGTGTTTGGTAAGGAGATCTGTTATCTCTATATCTATTCTTGTTGTGTGCAGAAGTTTTATTCCCTTACTCTGTTAGGGTAAGTCTAATGGATCTTTGTTAGGAGTGTTTGTTTGTGACAAGTCCCTTTAATTTTTCATCTATTATTTGCATATGATAGCTTGTTATTTATATAGGCTAAGATGGAGGAGTGTGAACACCTAGTACTTTTTTAGAGTTGTATGAAAGTGCGGCCAACATATTAATTATTAGAAATCTTTTCTTTTCTTTAGCTCAAATACTAATGACAATCGAAGGGCTCAACTGCGACATTTCTTCCAGATTTTGAATGATCTACTTAATGTTTGTTATTTGGGTTTCCTATTTTGCTGGGTCGGTAAATGTTATTGCCGTTTGACTTTCTGCCGAAACAGGTTAAAAGAAGCTGAAGAACTAGAAGTTGAAGTTGTTGTCCCAAACAGGTAGGGAGGTTCTATTAAAATTGATTATTTAGGCTTTGCCCTATTATGTTATGACTTTCCTCATGGTCTCTCGAAGTATTTGTAATGAGTTTAATCACCTAATAGCTAGGTTTTTCTTGGCTTTAGGTCAATACTCAGAAAATTTATTGGTGTAATTAGCCCAAGATGTGTGTAGTGAAGAAGCATGGTTGTTGGGGGTTTTGAGATTTGGATGTGTCAAATTTAGTGGTTTTGGTTAAGCAGGGATGCAGACTAATGCAATATCCATATGCCTTGGTGGCTCAGATTTTAAAGGTGAAGTATTATACATGGACCAATTCCTTGCATGTTGAGATAGATGTTTCACCTTCCCATTCATGGTGAAGCCTTATGAGTGAGCAAGCAATGTTGGTGGTTGGGGGAGTTTGGAGGGTTGGTGATGGGACAATCACGTCAATTCAACATGATAATTGGGTATATCTGACTCCTCTTCTTAGACTGTCCATGCCTCCACAGTGCTTATTCTATCGCTTGATTAGTTATGTGCCAGTGATTTCATTAAAGCAAATATAGGGCATGGCGAAAGGCTGACCTTCAAACTATCTTTCACCCCTAGGATGTAGATTAATTATATTACTCAAATACCACTGGGAAATGAATTCCTAGGTTGGATAAATATACATGGGGTATGATGGATACTGGTGAGTTTATGGTTAAAACTACTTATCATCTTGAGCTGGTCTTGGTAGGGATGCACTATGATGCTTCTTTAAAGGATCAGAAGTTCTAGTATTGGATGTAGAGCCTAAGGCTTCCTCTAAAACTTATGAATTTCCTTTGGCGGGTGCTCAACAATGCCCTGCCATCTTGTGATAACATGCTCAACAATGCCCTACCTGCTATCCTATGATAACATGCTTTCATTGATCTTAGAATGCTAACACTTGCAAATGAGTTTAAGTATCCATCATGGCAATCTTTGTTTACAATAACTCAAGATTCCAACATAGCCGGTGAAGCCATGCTTTACAGAATGAAGCAAGGAGCTTTTGTGCCAATGATTGACTATGATGAATCAAGACTTCCACTTAACAAAGAGGGTAGCTAAATTGATTAAGAAAGTTAATACCAATAATGTTAGGATCTATTTAAATTAGTCATAACCTTTATACCAAAAGCTTTACCCTTTTGCCTTAACAATACAAAATTAGTTAGCCATGATAAGAGTAAACAATATGTATAAAAATGAAATAAACATAGATTGAAAGATTAAGGTAAGAACAAGAAGAAAACACCTTGAACAGAGCTTCAGGATTGAAAATAAGAATAGAACAAAAAAAAAGTTATGTTTGATACAATAACTCTAACTTTGCCTAGGAACAAGCTTAATTTTGTCCTTCCCAAACTACCTATTTATATAGTCTTGGGGTAGGTGAAATAGTAAAGGATAAATGAATACAAATCAACAAAAGTGGCTCAAACTTCTTTTAATTTTTTGACCACTATACACATCGATTCAACAATTTCTTAATGCACGAGATTTGTATATTTATTCTTTAGCTTTGAAACAATAGCTTGACCATTCAAAACCGACATATGTTACTCAAGTTATGATTTTTTCTATTAAGCTACTCTCAGTGCATGGTAGAACAAATGTTCTCATTTATAGCTAGATTTTGGCAATGAAAACGGTCAAACTAGTTCTCGGCATATGAAGTAAAGTTGAAGATCTATGTGTTAGCTTTCAGGTGGCTTTAATATCTCTCAATTTGGACATCTACAGCTCCAAATATTATTTTTCTCGTGAAGGATTGCCAAGCACGCAAATGTTGGAACTAATTTTGTCTGTGATCCAAATTTGGTCTCCTTTATCTCTCAATTGGGCTAGACCGTAAACCAAATATTATAGACAATTGAAGCCCCGATCATTGGTCCAAAAATTCTGAGATGTTGTGATTTTATCTACCTACATAAAAAGCAGTTATTGTATATTTTATAAATATGGATAATTAGTAACCCACATATAAACAGTAAATACATATATGAACAGTAGTTGCCAAATGAACAATAAGACATCGTGACATTAACCCCGTGTATGAACAATAAATACACATTTGAACAATAAATATGTGTGAATAGTAATTTGGTAGAATAATTGCTCATATTAGATAAATTAATCAAACTCAAAGTGTACAATAATGATTTAAACCCTTAATAGTTCTACACATATGGGTATTTATTACACCCCCAACCAAGTTCTTGCCAGTCCCTAGGAAATGCAACCTTAAAAAACTCAGAAAAATAAATAAAACACATAATCTATTAACTTACAGCAAACCACACTATGAAAATATAACACTTGTAAACTTAACTTGAGAGTAATTATGGAAGGAACAAAATTTTAAGTCCTTGTTACCAAAGGTAGAAGATCACTTCTTAAACGTTTGCACTCATTTTAAAGTGAGTTTATTATAATATCTTACTTTGTGTTTCTCAATCTGGAGTTTATAAGGGAATCCAACTTCACCCTCCACTAGATTCCCTAAATAGGACTGCTTGTAAATGTAAGACCAATGATCTTTATATAAGGTTATAATGGGGCTGGGTTTGGTAAAAGCGGGAATTGGATAAAGCCTATTTTAATGGTCGAGTTAAGAAAACTAGCAATGCAATTAACAATAAATATAGGCACCTACAACACTAAACACCTAAAGTCTCCCAAATCCACACCATAAACAATCTCCAAGATTCAATTCCATATTAACACATGAGTTTAGCGAACAAATATGGTTGAATTTTGAATTTATTGAATGAAATTTAACATTTTTTTTTACTCTTTTCTATTTTTTCCTTTTTAATTGTATTTTGCGAAGGCTTTTTCTTGTGTTCTCATTTTTGCCTTTTTCTTCAAGAAACAACAAATCACCCAACCATCCATTGATATGCAACTCAATTTTATGATTCGAATCTCAACTCATACCAAAACCTTCCACTTTGACAATTTAAGCACAAAATAACCCAACATATCCTAAAGTATACCCCACACTTATTCTTTATTTTGCTACAAATAACACGTTCACTTAAAACTTGTAGGGTTTAAACAAAGACTTGGGCTATAATACTCAAGGGCGCTCACTAAAAGATAATATACAAGGTTGAATATTTGGTAAGTGGTTAGCTCTAAAATGCCATCTTCATCCTTAAATTTATACATAGGGAGTAGGGTTGCATGGGTTCTTAAGGCCACCCATCCAAGCAAGGTCTAGCTTAAAACATAAAGTAAGCACTTTCAACAAAGAAATTGACACATCCTAATAAATACTAAAAGCTCAAAATGCTCACTGGGTTATTTTTATACCTAAGGTAACATGTAAAATAATTTATCTACTTTTAAAAATTAACAACCATTTCAAGTTTATAAGGCATACATTTATCGATGATATTTCCATGAGTTAGATTCATATATGCAAGCAAATAACAGAAATTCATGCTAAATGCTCCTATATGTAAATATTTATGCATGTAAAAGGAAATGTTATGCCTAACATACAAAATAGGATGTGTCTCAAAAGTAAAATTACTCTTCACTCATCCATCCTAAACTAATAGCTTTATCTAATGGTTTTAATATCAGCATGAAAAAACTATCTTAAAAAAAAATTCATATGTCAACCATCTCTCCCCCCAACCAGATTAAGGCATTATCCCTAATGTCAAAATATAGATAGGTAGAGTAAAGAACAAATTAACTAAAATGGTAGTTTTTAAAAATGAAAATGATGAAATACTTAAACCAAAATAAAGATAATAATGATAATAAAACTAAAAGACAAGATACTACAAATAGATTCACAGGTCTAAGTTGTTCTCTTTCACAATGCTTTCATCACTTATTGAGATTAACATCTTGTAGAGGTAAAAAACTTAACAAAAATAAAACTACTAGATGGATAAAGAGTACTTATGGGATGGAGCTTGTTGGGAAGGACTATCATGCCCAGTTTATTCGAATTACTGTCGGATCTAGTTTAAGAAAGAAGGCTTCCAGTTTGTTGAGCAAATCTTCAGCAGTTGATGTAAATATTAGGATCTGTCTCACTAATTCTGAGAGAAATTTCTCCTACACAGCCCGATTTATGAAAGATAACAAATTTGCAAAGAAGTTGTTAATATTCAACAGTCTAGTGGATTTCTGGTGCATATTAAGTTAAGCCATGGAAACAATTTTGAGTGATTTGGAAAATTTCCCCCAATGTACCAAAATCTCCCAGTAAGCAATAAAAGCATCAAAATTACAACACATTTGCAACAAGCGCTCTTGCATATTTGGAACCACTGATTCTTCCCTAATTATGCCTCCATTAATCCACTTCAAAGATGCAGTAATAATACCCAAAACTTGACTACCCTCTACATATACTACTATTGCTTCACCTCTTATCAACTTAGTGCTACCTCCCTCATATACCAAATGTATTTTTCGCTTAGCCAGGATTCTACCCAAATAGTTTGTTGTTCTCAGGAACTCTACATTCTTTGCAGAGAAAGATCCACAAAATACACATATGTTTCAAAATCTATGAGTTAAGGTTTCCTCCATTTTTATCCTTAACCCTGTAAAAAATGGAAAGTAGAACTTACATTTATAGAGGTGAAAGTTTAATGCAATGATAACACCTACTTGAGTAGGTAGATTATTATAAAAAAAAATGAAAATTTCAAAAATAATGGCATGCATGTACAGTAGTTGTGATTGTGGCTCATATATTCCTCTGGTTTTATGCCCAATAACAGCTTCAATGCCTTCTATGTGTCGGGGATTTGCTTCTCATGCAGTTTTCTTACAAACTAGCAAACATGATCTTTTAAAGTCAAATTCCCAAAACTGTAATGTTCTTGTTCTTTACGAAAAATACTCTATAAATCAAGAAGTTTGTTTTGCATTAATCTACAAGAATATTTCTTAAGAGTCAATCAGGTATTATCTAAAAACTTCTTACTCCGACCGTTCCTAATAAATTATATTTTATCTTCTTGATTATCAGAAACCATCCTTAAAGAATGACATATAGTATTACAAGTATATCAATCACATTTGTGACAAACTTATAACCTTTTTGCTTTTTGCTTTTTGGCATAAAAGCTTTTGCCTAAGTCGAGCATGTAGGACACAAATACATTTGGGGTTTCATCAGCTAAACGGATCTTAGCTTCAATTAACCAACGTGCATATTTGGGAATGCCTTTATGCATCAAAACTATTAATCTTTCACATCTAGCTTAGTAATCCTTTAAAGAACATTTATTGGAAGAGAGAGAAAGTATTTTCGCAAAGTATTGACATTTACTTACCATGATCATTTTGAAGCTCACTGAGACGAACAACTTTTTCCTGCAAATCATGATTCTCCAAAAATAGTTTAATTTTTTTCTATTTACTTTAAAACATATTACCATTTTAGGATTTTTAATGTCAATGGCCCCATAAGAATAAACATGTTTCACAATAAATGTTCCACTCCGTCTAGATCTCAATTTCCGAAGAAATATGTGAGATTGAGAATTATAAAGTAAAACCTTTTAACCAATCTCAATTATTTTGTCATGAGAAGCTTTGGTTTTAGCCTTATATATTTTTGTGTTTTCATTTCTCAACTCCTCAAGTTCATTTAGTTCCAACTTGTAGGGACACATAACCAATGATACAAAGTCCAACTCTTCGGGTAACGGTTTTAATTCTGGAGTGGGTAATTTGTTTTGCTCTTCACCTTTAATTTGTCCTAACTCTTCAATTTCTAGTTTTCAACATGTGTTTTTTTTTTCTATTTGTGAAGAATAAAGCAATACATATATATTAGATGTATCATGATTCATTTGCATACCAGATTCAAATCAATTAAACCAAACAATTTTCTTGAGGATCAGTATGCTCCACTCTTGAATATGATTTTCCACAATAGTATTGATGATGCAAAGTTCCTCATATTCATTTTCCTTTCCAGGTGGTTGCTTACGCAAGTTGAAAACATTTAGCTCCAATGTCATATTCCCAAATGACAATTTTATCAGTCTATTTCTGCAATTAATTAAAGTGTTAGATGTTGCTAAAAATGGACGTCCTAGAATAACAAGTATTGAATTCTTAATTTTTATTAACGGTGTGTTCAAAACAATAAAATCCATAGGATATATGAATTTATCAACTTGGAATAACACATCTTCAACAACTCCTCTAGGCATATTCACTAATCTATCAATAAGCAAAAAGTTATCTCGGTTAATTTTAACTCACCCAAATTTAGTGTTTGGTAAACTAAATATGGAAATAAGTTTACACTAGCCCCAGGATCAAGTAATGCTTACCCAATTTTATATTCTCCAATAAAACATGAAATTGTTAGAAAACTCGGATCCTTATATTTAAAAGCAGTATTGTTTTGAATAACAGAACTTACCTGTTCAGCTAAGAAGACTTTCTTTTTTATATTCAATTTTCTTTTAACAGTGCATAAATCCTTAAGAAATTTGACATACGAAGGTACTTGTTTAGTTGTATCTAACAAAAGGATATTGATTTTTACCTGATTGAAAATATCAAGAATTTCAAGATTATGATTCATGTTCTTAGGGACAGTTAATGCTTGAGAAAATAGATATGCAGGTGGAGATTCAATTTATTCTTTGTCTGGTATAGGTTAAACCCCTTTTTTACTGTTAGAAATTGACTCATCATCATCTTCACAATGATCAGAAATGGATTTTTCAGTAACTTTACCGATGCAAATTGTAATGATTGATTTCACTTGATCCATGGTTTGGCTTTTGAGATACGGTTGTGGTTGAGAATGAAATTACCCTTTTTTCCTAAATGTTGAGTGTAAAATGTAAATTTTGCAAGAGTATCTTTCAAATCAATCATGATTTGACTTGTTTGAGCATTAATGCACTCTTACTTCTCAATGAATGAATGCATTATGCATTCAAGATTTTCCTTAAAAGGCGGAAGATAGGGGGCATACCTTTGAGAATGTTGAACATTCTGTTAGGGAAGGGAAGATGGTTGTGACAGTTGTGCATGATTATTACTTCTCCAATTAAAATTTGGATGATTCTTCCAACTAGGATTGTAAGTTTGTGAGAATGGATTTTAGGTTGGCCTTTTGAAGTTGTTCAAAGCATTGACTTATTCATGGGGTCATTCTTTGAAAAAAGCCAAGGTTGGGTAATTGCTAGTGGAGTGGTCATTGGTCTCACAAATGTGACAAATAACTTCTTCAACAGATTTTAGTTGACTAGTTTTCTTCATTTTTAATGTCTCAACCTTTTTAGTTAAAGATGCAAATTTCGCTTGAAGATCATTATCTTCTTTAAGATGATAGATGCATCTATTAGATGCAGGGGATTGAGTCTTACAGGAGGCCTCATAAGTATTGACGGTGTCGCAATTTTGTGCATTCTCTGCTAGTAAGTATAAGAAATTCATTGCCTCATTAGGATTTTTATTCTTAAATGTTTCATTGCACATCAATTCCATCATTTGTCTTTCCCTAGGTGTCAGGTGTTCATAAAAAAGTGAGACTATTCACCATGTCTCAAAACCATGTATGGGCATGTGTCAAGTAAATCTTAATATTTATCCTAACACTGGTAAAAAATTTCTTTTGGTGTAGACAAGTTTTAACTTTATCTTTTAAAGAAAAAGAAAAGACTTAACCCTAATGGTTTTCATGCTACAGTTTAGGTTATTATATGTGTGATAAGCTTCCTCAAATTCTCTCAAATGCAAGTACAAATTTTCAAAATCAAAACTATGAAAAGTTGGTAAAAGTTGAATAATACATTGCTTGAAGTTGAAGTAAGATGTATCAGGAGAAAAGACTAAACTTGATGGTGCACAATTTCTTATGGGATTCATATGTTCTCTAAGGGACCTAGGCTGATCTTAGTCATTATATAGGGAATGGTTTTCTACTTGGTCATTAATGTGTTCTGTTATGTTTTAAGAAGATAAAGATTCTTTTACCAATCTGTCACTTGATGTATGTGACTAAGCTTTCATATATGTGCAAAACAATAAAAAGAAAAATCAATATGATTAATAAGAAGAGTAGGAGGTTTAACCTCATATGATGAATAGAAGAGGCACGAAGTTTAGCCTTCCATTCAAAAACAATAAAAAAAAACAATAAAGAGAAAGTAAGATGGAAAAAAAATAAACTTGTACTCTAACTTTACTTCCCCAACCATGACAACAAAAACTTGCTGCACTATAGCAGTTGTAACTCAAGTGTAGATATTGTCACAAGTAGTAAAATCTCGGGAGTTCGAGTGTCGAACCACAGGGAAGTAAATTAAGAAATACAGATTACATATTTTTACAAGGAAAATATTTGTGCAAGGTGTGAACAAATATTGATTAAAACTCAAATTCAAATAAAATAACTAAGGTTATAGGATCCATTTTTGGTATATTAATTATGAGTAATTTTAGTCCATCTTGCCATTTAATTAAGATCCACGCATAAATGAGGTCCCAATTAGGGAATTTAGTAATTAAATTCTAAAAATGTTAAACATGAGTTAGTATTAGTTTTCATTGATCTTATAACATCAACAATTGTAAATAGGTTCAAGTATCCATTATGCCAACATTAGTCCACAATAACTCAAGATTCTAACATAACCGATAGAGCCATGCTTTTTAGAATAAATCAAATAGCTTTTGTGCCAGTGATTGACTATGACAAATCAATACTCTTACTTACAAATGAGGGTAGCTAAATTGATTAAGAAAGTTAATACTAATAATGTTGTAATCCATTTAAGTTAGTCATAACCTTTATACCAAAAGCTTAACATTTTCACCTTTTTATCTTAGCAACAGAAAATTAGTTATCCATTATAAGAGTAAACAATATGTATAAAAATGAAATAAACATATTGAAAGATCAAAGTGTTGTGAGTTTTAAACTTTAATCTACAAGTGCATGGGACGTGTATAGATAAGGTGAGTAAAATATCATTTCCACGATGATTGGTTTGTATTGTTTGCCAATTACCACTACCTTAATACTTACTTTAGCTAAACAAACAAGAATTGATGATTTAATCACTATGAAAATAAATAAGTTTGTAACTCTACTTAAATTACTACTCAACAAGAATAACAAACATAATGCACATTAGGAGTTTTCTAGTGAATTAACAAAACACCCTTCCTATGATTTTCACTATTTGACTTCGTTAGCTAGTAAATTAAGGCTAATTGTTTGATTTTCCTACTTGTTGGTGAAGTTAACTAATTGGGCCCTTACTCTCCCAAATAAAAGGATCACTCTCCCAAACTTACACTGGAATGAACTCCCATCCAAATTACTAGCTCAAGAGAGGCATTACAAGTTCAATTTACCTTCACCTTGTGTCTTAGCCTAGTCTCCGAACAAGCCCATCCCTTCTACACTCTTCTCCTAATTCCAATTCTTTTTAATCTTTTCCAAGAGTTTAAAAGAAATCTAATGGGCAATTGACTAGGGCCTTAATCAATCAACACAATAATGAGATCAAGGAGAAGAGCAAACAACCAATAGAGGAAAATCAAAGACAAATAGCCATTAATCAAACCAACATAACTAATTCAAGTAGTTACAATTATAGAAAGTGTAGAGAAAACTACTCCATACTCAAATAAAACATAACCATGAATATATATATATATAAGAACATCCATGTCTAAACACAAGAAGGAGAAAGGAAAGAAAGAACTCAATAAACTTTAGATGCTTGATTCCTCAAGGCTTCCACAAGTTTTCAAGTCCTCCAAGACTTCTCTAAGTCGGAATCCACAAGTGCTCTACAAGAAGATGAAAAGATGCAAAAGATGGTGATGAAAAACCTAAGTCAAAAATGAAAAGATGAAGAATAATCTTTAAGCTTGGTTCCAGATTTTTCTAAGTCTTGGAGGTGTCTCTTTCATTCACCCACCAATTTGGATCAAATCCCCTAGCCAATAGTATGCTTAGACTCAAATTGGAGGTGGAAGACCATTTTCATCAGTGTGCAGGGGCGCCAGAGGAGGCCATATGGGAGCTGTAGCATCCAAAACACGAAAGGCATTGGCCCTGCCAGAGTCACAGCACCCAGGGCTTGAAGCCAGCTTCCAGATTCATTACATTGTGGGCTACAACACTACTAGGGCCATAGCACTAATGAACTATTTGTCTGAAGTTTTCATTTTTTTGCTCTGTTTGCTTCCAAACTGATCCAATGCTTCAGTTTCCCTTTCAACCCTACAAAATGAAAGTCTAAAGAAAGAAATAACAGAAAATGTGATGTGGTGACATAGGAAAATATGCTTGAAATTTTCAAAAAATTAACAATTTTGACCATATAAATTGACATTTATCACAAAGTAAGAACAAAAAGAAAGCATCTTAAACAGAGCTCGGGATTGAAAACAAAAACAAAATAAAAGAAGGAGAGTTATGTTTGATACAAAAACTCTAACTTTGCCTAAAAATAAGCCTAATTTCATCTTCCTTAAGCTGTTTATTTATAGAGCCTTGGGGTAAGTGAAATAATAAAGGATAGTTGGGATAGTAAAGGATAAATGAATACAAATCAACAAAAATAACTCAAACTTTTTTTAATTTTTAGACCACCATACACATCAATTCAGCTCTTCCTCAAAATTAGGAGATTCATAGATCTTTTCTTTAGCTTCGAAACAACAGCTTGATCATCCAAAACTAATGTCTGAAACTCAAGTTATGAATTTTTTTTAATCAAGACTGCTATTCAGTGCATGGTAAAGCAAATGGTCTCATTTATAACTAGATTTCAGTGATAAAAACAATCAAATCGTTTATCGACTTATGAAGTAGAGTTGGAGATCTATGTGTTGGCTTTTATATGGCTTTGGAATTGCCCAATTCCAACATCCACAGCTCCAAATATGATTTTTCTCATAAAGGATCACCAAGTGCGTGATTGCTGAAATTAATTCTGTTTGTGATCTAAAATTCGCCTCATCTATCTCTCATTTGGGCTAGACCATGAACCAAATATTATAGACAATTGAAGCCCCAATCATTGGTTTAAGAATTATGAGATGCTGTGATTTTATCCACATATATAAAAAGTAGTTATTTAGCATATTTTGTAAATATGGATGAATAGTAACCCACGTATGAACAGTAAATATGTATATAAATAGTGACCGTCATATGAACAGTAACCCCGTGTATGAACAGAAAATATATGTATGAATAATAAATATGTGTGAATAATGATCCGGTGAAATAACTGTTCATATTAGAAAAATTAATCAAACTCATACTGTACGATGATGATTTAAACCTTAATAATTATACACTTAAAAGTATTTATCATATGTGAAAGAAATCGTCTGTCTATATGGCGCCCCATTGTCTATTACTTCAGATAGAGATTCAAGGTTGGTCTTAAGAGTTTGGGGACAATTGCAGAAAGCCATGGGAACTCAACTCAACTTTAGCACTGCTTATCATCCTCAAACCGATGGACAATAAGAACAAGCTATTCAAATTTTTGCGAATATGCTCCATGCTTGTGTGCTAGGTTTTAGAGGTAATTGGGATGACCATTTAACACTTATTAAATTTACCTATAATAATAGTTATCAATCTAGAATTAGAATGACACCTTATGGGACATTGTATGGATGGAGATGCAGGTCACCAATATGTTAGGATGACATAAATCATCAGAAGATTTTATGAGATATAATTATAAAGATGGTAGAAAAGAATTGAATTATTCATGATTGTTTACGGATTGCACATAGTAGACAGAAGAGTTATCCTGTTATGAGAAAACGGGTGTTAGAGTTCGAGGCTGGAGATAGTGTTTACATTAAAGTGTCACCGATGAAAGGAATTATGAAGTTTGGGAAGCGTAGGAAATTGAGCCCAAGATAAGTAAATCATTTTGAAAATTTAAATCAAGTTGGGGATGTAGTTTACAAAGTTGCGCTACCACCATATTTATCATGAGCGCACAATTTGTTTCATGTGTCAACGCTACATAAGCATGTGCACAATCTCAATCACATAGTTCAACATCAACCGATAGACATTAGGCTAAATTTAACATATAAGGAACAATCGGTGGAGATTCTTGATTGACAAGAGAAAATATTGAGAAGACATACTATTCCAGTTATAAAAGTTCATTGGGAAGGCATTATTTATCAGAAGCTACTTGGGAACACGATGAGGATATGCAAGAGAAGTATCTATTTCTATTCATCAATAAAGGTAGGTTTTAAGGATGAAACTTATTGTAAAAGGGGAGGATGTAATGGCCCTAACCCAATTTAGTCTATTTTATTATTTTGGGTGTTCAAGTTAAGGGCCAATAAAAGGAAAAGAATAATGAAAATAAGAAGCAAAGAAGAAAAAAAAACCAAGGGAATTAAAAAAAAGTATGGAACAAACCAAAAGTAGGTTACAAAAGGTGGAAATAAGAAATAATTAATTAGGGTTTGGGGTATTTTTCTCACAACTGCATCTAGCTATTGCTTTGTATTGAAAAAGTGGAAGAAGAAATCATCAATTGAGGATTAAGTAAAAACAATCTGTGAGTTTTTTTGTAAGAGGAAAAACTTTGATGAGTGTTTATTAGTTATTTTTTGTGCACATAGTAATTATTTTTAAAACTTAAAAAGAGATCTGAGTTAATGATTTGATTGAATACAATTTACTTTTTTATGATTGAAAGGAATAATTGATTATTAACATTGTTTAAAATGAGGTGGGGACAAATTTGGTGAGGTTTTGGTCAAGAAGAAGTGCAAATCGCAAGTTGCGAATTAGAGAAGAGGCAGATGCAATGATTGGAGAAAAATTGGATGAATCACAATATAGGTTCCCAGTTTTTGAAGAACAGTTCATCTATATCCTAGGGTTTACAATGTTACAATTTAGTTATTGGAAGTTAGGAGTGAGCATGGTTCGGGTTGGTTCGGTTTTATGGTGGAACTGAACCAACCAAAAAACCCAGAATTATGGTTATGATTCTATTCGGTTATTGGTTCTCAGGTTAAGTAGAAACATTTTGGAACCGAGACCATTTCGGGTTGGTTTGGTTTTATGATGGAACCGAACCAACCCGAAATGGTCTCAGTTCCAAAATTTTTTTATTCAACCTAAGAACCAAGAACCGAATCGAATCATAACCATAATTTTGGGTTTTTCGGTTCTGGTTATTGAGTTTTTTAGTTTATATCATATACCTGTAACAATAAAAAAATTTAATAAAATTGCATCTATAACTAGTTTAACAAATATTCAACATAATATACAATTAAATTAACATTTAAATATATATACATAGACACATTCAAAAGAGTTTAAAATGCTATTACCAAAATAGTTCAAAATGGTTGCTTCTAGAGTATCTTTTATCTCAACCAATTTACTTTTCTCCAATAATTCCAACATTGATACGACATTCAATATAGAAAGCTGAGTCTTTAAGACCATATTTTTCAGTATTAAAACTTGAAATATGTTGATATCATGAATTCCCTATTTTGCATGGCTCATATATAAAAAAACATGAGGATTTTGTCATAAAGAGTAGTCTAGAGTATAGAGATCGAAAGCATAATGACCCACGAGTAGCAGGTCTAGGAAACGAAATGATTCAAGTGAATATGGAGAAATCTCATGAATGATTTCACAACTTTCATATTGTTTCAATTTGGGACATCAATTTAAGGGTTTAGTATAAAAATACAATATGACCATCATAATTCTTCAAGCACACACACACACACTCACACACACACATATGGATATATTAGTAATATTATAATTTTCATTATATAATTATATATATACCTTGGATTCGGTTCCACATCAGGTTGGTTCCATGTGGAACTAGAACCAACAAAAAAACGTCGGTTCTCCTATATATAGAACCAACTCACAAGCTGTGGTCTATTTTTATCCAATCCAATAGAGGTGGTTCAAGTTAGGTTTCGAGTTTACGTAACCCATGAAAGTGTAAGGGCTTGAAAAAAGTTAATCGGGTTAATTTCAATATTAGTCCATGAGCCTTTTAACACTACTTTAGAGAATTCTTAGATTCCAGAAGTGTTCATTTGGGTCACTGTCAGCAAGTGATTTTAGGTTATTTCTTAAATTGAGTATATTTTGATATAATTATTTTAGATGACTAAACAATTATTTTAAGAGTTGGAAAGTTGCATTTTTATTTTTAGCTAAGTGTCTACTATCATTTTTAAAAATTAAATTGTTTTGATATATATATATATATAATTTCTTCAAAGTATTAAGTTTCCAACTTAGTAACTTTTCAACATTTTGACTTAAAGACATTTTTCGTTAAATTGATTTTCAATGAATAAGAGTTTTCAAATACATGTTTTATTCTGAAATTTTTTTCGAAGTGTTTTATTAATTTACTTAATTATGTACTTATTCAAAGTTTATCTTAATTCTACAATATATTGTGTTTGATTAAATAAGTTGGGATCAAGTACATTTTGATTGTGATATTTTATATTAAAATTTTATAACAATTGTAATGCTTTGAATTTCTATTCCAATTCCGTTTTGGTGGGTGTTGGTTCTGTATCCGTACTTCTAGAAATGTGTAATTCTGGATCCTCCACATAGGATATTTTATTCTGTTCTATTTCACAGTACACTGATTTTAGGACTAGTTCTTCTGGCCACTTGATGGTTGACAATTCTTAAACAATTTTAGACACTGTAGTGGTTTAAGTGTAGTCTTAGTGATCACCCCACCTATTCTACTATGAATTTCTATTCTGTCATTCTATTCTGAAATACTTTGTTTTGGTTAATAATTTTTATTTACAAATATTATTTGCTTGGTTCTCAAAATTGCTATTATATTGATTATGTTCTAACTCTTCAAATAATTTCTGCTGAAGTTTATGTTATTATTTTATACAAATTATTTCTTCTTGATCTCTATATATTTTGTATATTGTATTTCTGTTTTCAAAATCTGGCACTTACTAGACATTTATGCCCACCTTGTTTTCTCTCCCCCACATAGATAATGAGTAGTTTGAGTTAGCTAGCATGAGTGACTACAAGATCAGCTGTAGTTTGAGACAGTTAGAAATATTTTGTTAATACTACTATTAGAAATTTATTTATGTTTAGAAAACTCTTTAGATTTTGTTTTATCCCTTGGAGCTTTGATATTTTAGAAATTATGTTCCAATTTCAAGAATTGTAGTTGTTCTGCCACTTATTGTCAAAAGTTGAATTTTATAAGTTTGAAATCATTTGGAATATATAGCCTTGCATGCTTAGGGAAATTTATTTTTCCTGAGTATGCGGTGGGTTATTGTCTCGAGACTCCTAGGATGGGTTTTGAGGCATGATATGGGATTGCATAAAAACCAAGTTGGACAGGAAAAGAAGCATGAAAGGGCAAGGTGGAACCATTTTGAAGGATCATGTGATCGCACCAAGTGCATAAAATGGGCAGAGAAGTCTGATGCAACTACACAAAAAATAATTGGTGCTACCACATCATGCCTATATTACCCTAAACTTGCTTCCAACTTGCCATTAAGGGTTCTTAAGTGTTTTCAAGCATATCTAAGGCCATGGCATGCTCCAAATAAGTTTCTAAATCACTTCTAACGTATTTTTAAGCATCAATAAGTAGGATAATTAAGTGAGTGGTTTAAGAGGGCTAAGAATAATGGATAAGTAAGGGTGCCTTAAGAAAAAAGTAAGGTACTAAGTGGGGGTTAAGTAGGGTTCAATTTTTCTAATGGCCTAAATATTGGGTCATAGACCCCGGGGCATTAGAATGGAACCTAAGGGAATCCTAACCAAGTTAAGAAGCTTGGTAAGTAGGTATACTAAGAGAGCCTGAGTCAAGTTCGAAGAACTTGGCGACGTAAAGTCACTTAAGTCGATTACCCAGCACAATAAACAAGGGAAAGATGGGTAAGTGACGTAAGTAGATGATGACCTACTCTAGGACCCATAAGTGGGACTTAAGAGAGGTAAAGGATTCGAAATATGTAGGCCAGTGTCTCAAGTATCTCTGCCAGCATGTCTAAGAGACCTTAGGGTGTAGGAAGTCTTAAATGTTGTATGTTGCAAATGATTCACACATGCATTGCATTTATTATTATTTTCTTATTTGTAGTTGTTTGTTAGATGCTTGGATATTTGTTTACCATATGTACATGTTTGCTAGAGTTTTCTTATAGGTACCAAGGGACCCTTTACTGAGTACGATAATGTACTCATTTCCTTAAACTTATTTGTGTAGGTATTAACTCGGGCCCAATAACTAAGTGGATAGCTATAAGCTAAGTTTCTCTTTTTTGCATGTACTTATTTTACTTGGAACTTTGTGTTTCTAAGTTACTTATGAGCTAAGTTTTATGCTAACTAAGTATTTGTGCCTTAACAGTTAAGAGCAAAGTGTTGCACAAGAATAAGTGAAAGACTTGTACTTAGAGCTTGATAGCTCGAAGGTGGGGCTTAAGTGACGGATCTTGGTTATGATTTTACCTTGTATATATGATATCTTGTGTTCTAAGATATTGTCTGCATTAGGATACATTATGGTGTAAGACCATTGAGTTACTTTTATGTACATGCTAGAGTCAAAATATGTGCACAAACTATTACTTTGAAGTTTAAGTAACTAGTATTTTGTTGTTTCGGCACGTTCTAAATTTGTTTTAAATGAAATGCTCGAGAAAAATTTTCTCTACATGATTTACTTATTTATTTTGCATTGTCAGGACAAACACATATATATCTTTTTATAAGGTAGGCTAAGTAATTAGTTGCAAGTAATTGTTTTAATTTATCTACAAGTAATAGTAAGTCAATTATAACTAAGTGGAATCACAGTTCTTCGAAGCTTACTAACTAGTTAATTTAGGGCACTGGAACCATGTTCCGTGACAAATTAGTTTTATGCATGCACATTGTGCTCGTAGTCACCAAATTTTTATGTTCTTTTTACATACAAAACTCATTTTAAAATGTAATTTTTTTAAAAAAAAACTTTTTCGGCTCTTTCTACATAAATTAGAAATTCATTATTTTAGAAAAATTCCGTTGTAAAATAATCAATGTGATAGGTTTCCAACCTGTGCCGTTTCTTCTAGAGGGTTTATCTATCTTCGATCTCAGCATGATATCTAGAAAATTGAAATTGATAAATGCAGTTTGTTAATAAAGTAAAGTTTCAATTTAGTAACATTAATAGCTTGTGGTAGTTGGGCATGTCTGAAAAAGTTTAGGAACCAAAAGTGCGCTTTTACCTTCTAATGTTTCCCTTCTTCTATCAGCAAAAATCCCGTGGAAAAGTTATGTCTAAGTTGCAAGATTTGTCCTTAAATTATAAGCGCAAGCATAGGTTAGGTAAACCTGAAATTCAACTTGAACCATTCTTACTAATTTGGGTAAGAATAGGTAAAAATGAATCATAATTCATTGGTTTGTTTCACATTTGAGAGAACTATCGATGTTCAGGTTGGTTCCGGTTCAATATGAAAACAACCTGATGTGGAATCAAAGCCTAAATATATGTACAAATACATAACAAAAATTATAATAGTATTGAATTGCTCATATATTTTTATATGGACATGTAAATTTAAAAGTACATTTACTTGTCCATTACTAAATTGCTCATACATTTATGTATGAACATGTGCCTTAAAAATTATGTTATTATCAAATTGCTCATATACTAAGAACATATATATTTAAATGTGGTTTAAGTACATATTTCTTAAACTGGTTGTTGATTCAATTTTTTTGAATTATGAAGTTATTAATTGCTATATCTATATTACAAAAATAGAGAAAACTTGAGAACAAGAACCGAAAAACTAGAAACATGAGTTTGATTCTGTTCAGTTCTCGATTCTTGAGTTGGATAAGATTTTTTTGGAATCATCACTATGTTAGGTTGGTTCTACTAGAGAATTGAACTAACATGACACGTGATCACCCCTACTAAATTATACGCCAAATTAAAAATTTATTCATGAAGTAACAAACATAGTAAATAAGTCCTTAAAGTAACAGCCTGTCACAAACTTTGCCTTTTCATTTGCAAACATGCATTAGCATTAAACTATTAAACGTAAAACTTTATATCTAATCGTGAAATATTTTATATAATAAACACTTATCACTAGATTAAACACTAATAAGTTGAAGAGTTTATACGGTAATAAGTAGATTTCAAAAATTTAGTAAATAAATTACTTCTGTAAAACATTCTGTATTCATGTGATTTTATTCCTTATTTAGTTTCTTACAAAGTCGTACTGCATTTAAAGATTTGCAAATAAAATGATAATTTTGAAACAAAATCTAAATTATTATATCACGTTCGTTATTTTAGAGATAATTTACAATACTTTTCCTCGAACATGTCTTACTCTGAAAATTGAATGATTTGGTTATCCCAAGATGCTACAACTTGAAGTTGATCTTTTCTCTCATATCCAACTGATCTATGGTTGGAGGAAAATTGCTCGGCAACTCATCATTTTAATGATCATTGCTCTTTGGCTGGGCTCTTTATGGCAGTCATATGGGGACTAAGGAGGAGTAGAAACACCTTTGTTTCTCTCCATTTTTACACTAGTGGCACCCTATCACGTTGCACATTGGGTTGCTTAGAGAAACCAAAGCAGAGAAAACAAGGTCCAAGTTGGGTTAGTCTCGATCGGAACCACGAGTTGACCTCACCTGGTTCCTTAAGCTAGACACCTTAAGCTCACTTAAATCAATCCGAATTAAGCCATAAAACTGAAATGACTGAAAAATTGAACTAGTCACCAATTTGATTTTCTATTTTAGCTCTGCAGTTACTTTGAAATTTATATACCAATGTTTGTTCAATTTTTCAAAAAAAAAAAAAAAGAGTTACAGAAATAATTGAATTTATCAATTGGTGTACAGTACTTAGCATTAGTAGATTGCTTTATTTTTAGGATTGGAAAAGAAAAGAAAAAGTAATAAAAATTTAATAACATTATAAAAATTTGTTACTTCATGGATTATTATACTTACATAATATTGACTTTTGAATGATATTGGTTCCGACAAAAAAGAAGTAAAAGTGAAAGTAAGTTATTTTGGTTTAATCTAGTTTAAGTTAAAACAAATTGGAATGGTTGCATTTAAGACTTTAGAGTTTTTTCAGTCATCAACACTTAAGTTATTTCAAGAAAAAAAAGTTTTAAGTTTGGAGGTTAAGATTGGGTTGGATTTTGAAAATCAAAGTCTATCAGCTAAATATTGATATGCTGAGAACAAAACAATTGATCAAGTAACACAATTAATAAAAAAAAACAGTGAGATTTAACTAGTAGAGAATGTTAAGGCAAACTAAAATACTTAATATTATTGATAGAATGAATGACTAATAACGTAAAATGACCTATTTATAGGTTTACAAAGAAACCATAACCCAAAACAAACAAAGAAATTGAAAATAATTTGGAATCTAAAATGACATAGATTTCAAATACCTAAATATCCCTTAAAATAATAGACTTTTGACCTGTCAAATGCAATTATAAAAGGCAAAGCTCTAGTAATGTATATAGAGCACAAAATTCCATTCAAAATGATATATTATAGTTATCTGATAACTACAACAAAATTATGGTTTCTACAAATTTGAGGATCGCATAAGACCTATTTTCATAATTTTATCTTTAGTTTCATGAGATTTACCCGCTCTAAAAATTCATCCATAAGATGCTCAATGTTAAATATCATCTTTGATTTGGATTAGGATAACGTGTAGTTGTTAACCAACTCGGCTGACTATAAATTTCAAAAGCAAACGACCAAATTTATTTTAAGCTTGAGCTTCAAATTTGTCCATTTAATTTCCCGAACTAAACTCCAAAAACTAATTAAGCTGTGAGAGTGATAATTCATTTCAGTTAAAAGTGAGAAAAAAAAACCGAATAATGATTCTGATGACTTTCATTATATGATAGAACTAGGTGATATAATCATTCTATTTTAACTTCCGCTTTCAACTTCCGCTTCTCCTCTCATTTTAATTACATTTTCACTTAAGTTTTAAAAAATAATGCTTTCTCACTCTCGATTTCACTCCTTGTTCCTGCCTTTCGGGATGTTTTGTATTACTGAAACATATGTGGGGTATTAGCCGGGTGCAATTAATTTCCAGATACTATCAAAACTAACCAAATTTACCGCTTCTGACACCAGCAAGTGCAATGGTTTGATTAGACTGGACCATAAATCGCCACTGTCTCGGGTCTGGAATTCCTTTTATTGCTCCGACATAAAAGCCAATTTGGGTGAAGTCGCCTCGAAAATTTATAACCTGCTAGTTGGTACGACTCATCACCCCTATGTGGTCTTTTCTGGCTGATGATCAATAACTTGGAAGCAAACTTTTTAACCACCTACTCTAGTTTGGCGTAAATTGTATCCGTGGCTTTTAATATTTTATTATTTTACTGTTTTAGGTCTTAATATCAAAATTTTACATAAAATGTTTCTGATACTATTTAAGTGTTTTATTTTGAACATTCCACTTTCCTTAATTTGAGATGTTAAGTTAAACAGAAAAAAAGTAAAAATCTAGTTTTAAACCATGAGCATTTTATCTTTGTCTTATAAATTTTGAAATTTTCTCATTTAATAATTAAATTACCATATTCTCCATAACCTGCTACACTTATGTCCCTCTCTGGCTACCGTCCTTTGTCACCAACTACCTCTAGTTCATCTTCTTCATCGTTTTCTTCACCCACCACCCACCGCCCACCATCACTTCATTGCCATTGACAACAGGAGCCTACGTCATTCTTGTGTTGTGCTCCCACTAGCTGCAAGTAGTAGTAGCCAGAGTTGTTTAGTGATGCGAAACGGTGATCATCACGAAAGCTGCTGTGAAACCCCAATCTCTTTTTAGCGGCATCTCCCAAACGGCTGGGAATTGTGAGTGCCACAAAATCCATCGTAAAGCCTACCCAAAGTTCATTTGTGTGCAAAAACACCTCTAAACGACAAATGGAAAAAGAAGGATTTTACTCCCCCAAGGTCGATGTAAGAAAAAAAGACCAATCTTTTTCATCAATTTCACACACACAACATTTAATTTTAAAAATCAATATTAGGTTCATCAACAATTTCATAAACCCAAATCTGATTCAAATAAAAAATTGAACTAATCTAATCGAAATCATTCTCTTAATCCATAGGGCTATTATTATACGATCTTAACAGTACAAAGCTGAGCCATCCATTGGTGATTTTCATGGCCGATGATGGCTAGAGATGGATGTGAGTGTGACGGGTTATGAAGATAGTGGTTCAATTGTTAAATGAGAAAGTTTCAAGATTTTTAAGACAAAGATAAAACGTTCAGGGGTTAAAACTAGGTTTTAAAATTTTTTTTTGTCCAATGTAATGCCTCAAGTTAATAGAAGGTCCAAACGGAACATTTAAACAAGGTTAAAGATGTTCTACGCAAAGTTTTGAGATTATGGTCCAAAATGGTACAATAATCAAATGTTAGAGGCCATAAATGCAATTTACTCCTCTTGTTTGTTATCTTTTGATTTTCATAGGCCTAAACCAATATTTTGCCCCTAAACTTTATGAACTCAAACACATAAACCCTTTGACTTTGACTAACTCAAACTCACCCCTTGAATTTTGCAAAATGGGACACATGACCCTTCCATTTAACGAAATGGCCATTTCTATCATGGTTAGTGACATAGTTGAAACGAATTGATTAAAATTGATCAAGATAAAAAATTTCCAAACTAATGAAGACATAAATAGAAATTAAACTTAAAATCATCTTTTCCACTGGAACTTCATTTGGGCTAAAACTTGGTGATAAGGCTAACAGTAAACAACAAAAGTTCAAAGGTTTGTTCGATAATTCAGTTCAGTTTCAGTTAAAACAAAATAGAGTTAATTTCATTTTTTGTTGTGTGAGTTGGTTATTTCAGTAACCAAATTAACTAAAGTATTGTTTATTCACATTTAGGTCTTGGGCTTTAGTTAGGCTGCTACTCTCATCTATCCCTAACTAGTTAACCTAAACCTAGTAAGGCAGCAACCCTTACCCCCTGCCCCCTCCTTGTTTTGTTCATCTCCCTTAGCAAATATCATAGACTAGTTTGGCTTCGGGTCTGCCCCAATCCCTGGGCACAACACAATCGGCTTCGCCCCAGCCCCCAGGCATACACTTCTTATCGTCTTCCAATGATGGTGGCCCATCTGTGCCACAGCTAAGGCCCCTACTCTCTCTACTCATCTTGGAGTCCGACAGTGCTTTTTACAGGGACGCCTTTACCTGACCTGATTTAGTGATTCGCTTCTCCTTTTTGCAGCTTTCTCTTTGTCATTAGCCGTATGGCCTTTTCATTCATTAGTCATTAGCTGGTAAAACTTAGCCTTTTGGTTTGTATTATTTATTTTATTTTATTTTTAGTTCGGCCCACTAGCGAACAACTTCACTTTTATTGTTTTTGTGTAAAAGTCAGCAAGTACATTTTAATTAGTATACCTCCAGTGGTCGACTATGTAGATTAAATTGAAGGTTTTTGTTGTTGTATAGATTAAAATGCTAGCTTAAAATGAACCAAAAAATTTAATTCTTGGTAGCTTAAAATGCTAGCATAAAGTAGAGGTTTTAACTAGATTCTTGGTAGCTTAAAATGCTAGATTAAAGTGGAGTTTTTAATTAGATACCTGGTAGCTTTAAATGCTATGTTAAAGTGAAGGTTTTTGTTGTTTTATAACTTGCATTTTATCGGGTTGGAGTTCTTTTTAGTAGGGACTAAGATATAAATGATAAATTTTTTATTTTGGTCGGTGATTTATAGTTTGGTTTTTGTTGGTGATTTATAGTTTAGTTTGTGTACAAACAGAATTCTTTTAATCTGGAAGCTCTTCAAGTTATCTGAGGTGTAGAACCAACACTCAAAATGGTTTCAATAAAAGGATTAGCCATAAACAATGGAAGATTAACAAGTTTAATGTTTTCTTATTGATTTTAATGTTTGTATTTAATCATTCACTTCATTCATTCATTTATTTTGTAAATGATTATTATGTGTTTCTAATGTAAATGATGGGTCCAAATACTAATACTAGTTCCACAGAAGATGATTTGGTTAAAGAGAGTGATTTTCCAAATCCTCATTCATCATCCACAATAGGAGATAAAAAAAAGAATTAAAGAGAGCAATAAAATAGAAAAAGCCAGCTTTATAATGGAAAACAATGAAGCCGAGCTCAGGTGTTTGGAAGCATTTCATAAATTTTGAGAATAAACAAGGTAACAAGAAGGCTAAGTGCAAGTACTGTGGAAAAGAATATGTAGTTGATCCAAAGAACAATGTGACAAGTTTGGCTTTTGTTCATAGTTGAACATGCTTTTTAAATCCTGAGGTACAATCAAAATCACAACAAACTCTCTTGTGTGCTGGGAATAATGAAGGGGAATGAGTGCTTTGTTGTTGGAAATTTGATGAAGACACTATTAGAATGGTTGTATGCTTTATGATTGTTGTGGATGAGCTTCCATTCAAGTTTGTGGAAAATAAAGGTTTTAGGTATATGATGTTTGTTGCATACCTTAGATTTTGCATTTCATCTCGTCATACAATTGCTAGGGATTGTTATGATCTTTATTTTGATAAAAGAAACAAGTTGAAGGCTTATTTTAAATTTGTTTTAGATCTTTACTCTGATGAAAGAAGCAAGTTGAAGGCTTATTTTAATTTTTTTTTATCTTTACTCTGATGAAAGAAGCAAGTTGAAGGCTTATTTTAAATCTAGTTATTAGAGGGTTTCTCTTACTACTGATAACTGGACTTTTATACAAAAGTTCAATTACGTGTGTTTTACTGCTCATTACATTGATGACAATTGGAAGCTACAAAAAAATATCTTAAATTTCTGTCCAATTATTAGTTATAAAGGTGAAGCAATTGATATGATCATTGAGAATTGTTTACGTGAGTGGGAAATTGAAAGAGTGTCTACCATTGCAGTTGATAATGCTAGCTTAAATGATGTTGTCATTGAATATTTGAAAAAAAGTGATTGTTGGTTTGGGAACTGGAATTACCAAATACAAATACATTCATATGAGATTTATTTCACATATTGTGAATTTGGTTATTCATGATGGATTGAAGGGATTTCATATATCTGTCGCTCATGTAAGAGATGCCATATGGTATATTAGGCAATCACCTATTAAGTTGGCTAATTTAAAAAATTGTGCTCAATTTGCAAGAATTGAAAGTAAAGCTTTATTATATCTTGATATGAGCATAAGATGGAGCTCAACTTTTTATGATGTTGGATGCGGCACAAAAGTTTGAAGAATCTTTTTCTAGATATTACCTTTATGATCCAAATTACATTATGGAACTTGTTGAGAATAATGGGGTTTTCATAGAAGAAGATTGAAAGATTGAAAGAATGTTAGGTCTTTAGTGAGTTTTATTGAAAACTTTTATGAACTCATGTGTAGGATATCAGGTTCTCTATTATGTTACTGTCAGTAAATTCTTTCATGAGATTAGTGAGGTTAATGGCTTGCTACAACAGTAGCAACGTAGTTAGGATGTTAAATTTTCTTCGATGGCAAAGAGAATAAAAGAGAAGTATGAAAAATATTGGAAAAATGTTGAGAAGATGAATATGTTGATTTATGTTGTTGTAGTTCTTGATCCTTAATATAAGTTGGCTTTTCTTAAATTTGCATTGGAAGAAATGTATGCTAAAAGAACGGATGTAGGCACTAACATGAAAATAAAGGTCATGAATGTTATTTTTTACTTATTTGAAGAGTATAAGAAAATTTTCCAACCTCAATCTACTGAATCAAATTTGAGAACTCAAATGCCAGAGCAAGTTAATCCAAGAATTCAAAAGAAAAGGAAGTACTTTGTGAAAGAAGAAAAAATGAAGAAATTTGAAAATGTTTTTGAAAGTATTGGGAATAAAATAAAGTTGGGCATGTATCTAAAGGAACCAATGGAGCCAGTTTCCATAAAATTTGAGGTGTTAGAATGGTCAAATTTTAATTGTCACTGCTTCTCTATACTTAGAGCTTGGCCTGTGATATACTAGCTCTTCCTATCTCTACTATTGCCCTAGAATCTGTATTTAGTATAGGAGGACAAGTACTTGATCCATTTGGAAGTTCTTTAACTCTTAAAATAGTGCAAGTTCTTATTTGCACACAAGATTGGCTTATAATGAGACAACAAGTTAGTGTGGATGAAGACTTGAAAGAACTTGAAAAAAATTGAAGAGAGTAATATTTATTTTATTTTTTCTTGCATTAATCTTTAATTTATAGTTATGTTTGAATGCTCTTATTATCTATTTAATATTAACTTTTTCATTTCTTATTTTTTTAGAGCTATCCAAAAAGATTGGAGGAGATATAATCGGAGGGAATACAATGTTTAATATTTAGGAGTTGATTGGAAATTTTTAAAGTAGGTTTCAATATCATTACTAAACTTGTAATTTTTTAATTCATAACTCTAAAATAATTGATAATTGATTGGTTTTCCAACTAAATTTTGTAGGTATGATGAGACTTGAGTTGTGATCGGATAGTTATTTATTTATGAGAAAAATGGAATTGTCCATAGAAATGATGGATCAATTCACGTTTGTTGTTTGAGAGATTATCTATTTAGAACTTGTGAAGTCTAAACTCTAATGTTTGGATTGTCAATGAACTATTTTCGGATATATTTATGTGCTATGTACTTGTAAGTTTTAGTGTTTCATGTTTGATTATTATGGTTTGTTTAATTGTTTGGCTATGAACTTATAAGTGTTTATACATGGGTTTTTAAGTGTTTATGTTTAGAATTTGGATATTTTGTTGTGTTGGTAGCAACAACTTGTTTGGCTAATTGAGCCAAAGTATAGGAAAATTTTGTTTTAAGCATCAATGCATGGGTTAAACCTTCTTTCCTTGTTTAAAATTTTTGGTTAATTCGGTTATAATTTGAACTGAATTAAAATATTTTGGTTCAATTTTAATGCAATTTGCACCCTCATTTTGGTTAATTCGGTTTTGTGACTATCTAAAACCGAAAACCAAAAAAATCAACTTATTTTGGCTCTGTTTAAAATTGAAATAATTGAATTATCACCCCTAGCTACAAAATCTTAGGTTACGCTCTATTAATTCATGAGATGAATTGTAATAACAATTTTTGAAAATTTTTTTCCTGCTAATAGAACAAATTCTTTGCAACATTTCCTCTTTGGGCAAGTTTTAGCAACTAAAATGAAAATTATACTCTTTTACATTAAAAGTAACATTGGGCTCCCTTCCACCTCCAATGTAATTTTATTCGATTAATGGCACCGTGGGTACTGAGTGTCTAATTGGTGGCATGGGGAGGTTGAGTGCATCGCGGATTGTCCTTGTCTAGTTTGATGGCTAGGTCTTCTTCAATGCGGCTATGAAATTGGTGACTTCAGAATAATCAAACTCCTTTGCTTCAGGGAGATTCAACCACTAATTCTATCCTCAACAGCGTCTTCACTTCCACTTCCTTTTTTTTTCTTCTTCTTATAAACCTCTGATTCGGCCACCAATTCCTCAAACCGAACCTCAACTTCATTGTTGAATCTGAGATTAATAAATTTTGGGAGCAAAGCGAGAACATACTCCCCATTTTTGTCATGACCGGTTTCAAAACTCTTCTGACGATCACTCAGTGTGGTCGTCCCCGATGTTCTTGGTAAAATTGTGATGTTTATAGTTTTTTTTTTCTGTACTCAGAAATAAAAAGAAAGAGAAAAAAGGAAAGAGAATATTGCTAAGCCAACTATGAGCTAAATCCTCATAGAAGTACCCAATCACTAAAAAATCCAAGCTCGACCAAACTTGTTGTTCCCATTATCGAGTCAATTAGAAGTCACATCCTTATCGTTGCATCCAGTTGCTAAATCATACATGCTCAACTGAACCAGTTGCTTCCATTGCTTGGTTTTATTGATGTTTATAGTTGAATCTAGAAAACCCATAAATTTTGTGCTTGCTCAGCCATGGTTGTCCATCTCATAAATGCATCTGTGGTGAGATTTGTGGTGTAAAAGAGTAGCTTGACGGTGACCTTGTTGGAGAAGATAGAGGGGATTTCATTTCGTTTCTGCCCCAAACATGCTAGGCTGATCCATAGAGGAACAGAGGAGGACAGAAAAGATGAAGGATGCAAAAGTGAAAAGTAAAAGTAAAATTAAAGTTTTTCTTAAATTTTGTGCAATCCCAAAAGTTGAAATATATCGGGATAGATATAGTAATAAGGTACAAATTTCACTAAAGATGGAAATTTTGGCCGATGAAAATATTGATGAAAATTTACATTTTTGATAGGTTTTGGGTGATAAATTTACTATTTTTGACTCCATCTAGAAATAGCGTTAGTATTTAATATTAGAGGTTAAAAAAATTATTCAATTATAACTTTATAATAAATATTTATAATTTATTTCAACCTCTAACTCTAATTTTAAACACCATTCACAAATAAAGCATTTAGCCAATATAAAACTTTAGAATTGAAGTGGTAATTTCTCAAAGCAAAACAAAGTCCATCGTCCATGCCAGCATGGCCAGACTACTTAAAAAGGGGGAGAATCTACTACTCAGGTAACTACCCGCATTTAAATATTGCCGCTGAAATTAGCGTCCCCTCCGATTAAAACCAGACCTACCCCACTGCCTGCCTGCTTTTCTACTGAACAACATGCCGTTCTCCTCAATTCTCCTCCATTTTCGAGTCCCTCGTTTGCTCGAATTTTCTCGGCGACCCAGATGCAGGGTCTACGTATCTCGGGTGGGGTTCAACTTTCGAGAGCATTATTAGCTCCCGTTTCTTCAGGCAGAGGCGTTTGGTTTTCGGAATTCGTATGTTCCCATGAGGCAAATCTCTTACATTTATAGGCCCAGTTTGTTGTTCGACCCCCAGCTCGCTCGCTTCGCCATGGGACCTTCTGTTCGAGTCTCGAATGCTCATTCTTTTGTCAGAAAACCGGCGTTAGCCACGACGGCGACGAGCACCCATTCTGTCCAGTTTGTTTTCCGACTGAGAAATGATGTTTTCCGGGGTTCTTCGTTGGGTCTGGCTCGCGTCAATGCTTCATTTCCGACACCCATTTCGCCAAATCCAGTTCCGTCAAACCCTATGCTCTCTGTTGCTTCTTCGCCACAGCTCAATTCCCAAACCCACTTCGACGGGCTCTTACAATCCCAGCCAAGGGGCGGCGGTTTGGTGTGGAATACGGCTCTAGAAAAGGCCTTGGATGGGGAAGAGGGTGTGGCGGAGGCTTTCGGGGGTAAAGACCTGTCGATCACGGTGGTTCTGTTGGGGTGGCTGGGAGCGAAGCCGAAGCATCTGAAGAGATACGTGGATTGGTATAACTCTCGAGGGATCAACGCTGTGACATTTGTGGTGGGAGTGAGGGAGATGCTCTCGTTCGATCTGGGAATCGGGCTCGAGAAGCGAATTTCTGCTTTCGGAAGTGAGCTGTGTTCGTGGACTAGAAAGAAGGAGGACGATGACCGAGAGCGGTGCTTGATTTTCCACACTTTCAGCAACACCGGCTGGTTTACGTGAGTTTTTCCTTCTGTTTTTGGGCTATTTCCCACTTCGTTTTGAATATATAAGAAAAAATCAGATCTCGTTTTGGTTTATTGCTTCAATGTTTGCAGGTATGGTCTGATCCTTGATAATTTTTCAGAGGGAGTGAAGAAGCAGGTTAGAGGGGTGATCGTGGATTCTGGAGGAGGAGACGCTTTCAATTCCAAGGTTAGATATTTGCCTACATGCTTTTGGTTTGATTTTCATGTGGATGTTGCTTGATTTGTAGTGAATTATGACCTTTTGTGTGAGCTCTTAAGTCACTAATTTTTGTTTGTATGATTTATTCTTCTCTTCGTCTTATTGTATTGATTTGAATGCATGTCCCTTACTGATATGTTATGCAGTTGGAAGGAGAGGTGGATAACCAGGGTTTTGATGTCCAATGATAATAACATTCATAGCTTTTTTCCTTCCACGCAAGTGGTTTTCCACTTAACACCTCACAGGATTTTGTTCATGAATCATGATCCCATGTTACTGGTGTTTCATGGGCCAGCATGTAGAAATCGTGTTAAAGCAAAGCGATTGAGGGCTTTTAAGTACTCGTATCAGATTCATGCCTTGTGTTCAACGGCACACATGATTCATTTGATAGCCTTATGATGGTTTTGATAAGTTGTATCCATTGGATATGCGTTCAATAATTGATTATGTTATTACAGACCATATTGAATCCTATCTATCTTCATTGAGGATTTCAGAATCTGGTAATTCTCTTTTATTTCATTGTCAGATAGGGGTTAAGATGAAAATGAAATATTTCTTTTTCTGATTTGGAATTTGTATATTTCTCAGCTTCAAAATCGGACTTGTGATTTCAGATCAGATAATTTAATTTTTCACCTGGCAATAAGGTCTTGGTGTGCATTTGAATTTAATTGGGTGGAGTGAAAAGTACATGGAAGCCATGAAAGCACTTAACATTTATCTTCGTTCTTCTAGGTCTGGGCTGCTGGATTTACCACTGCAATACTGGCAAAACACAACTCAGTAAATGGGTTAGTTAACAGAGATACTTCGAAAAAATTGCAAAAAGAGGAACCTAAAGTTATTGAAGCTATGCTGTTGTATGTACTGGAGAAGCTCTTCGTCTTCCTTGTCAACCTACCTGATTCAGATAGGTAAGTTACTGTACCAACATTTTTTCTTCTTCCATTTTCATTCCCTTTTTAATCCAATAATATTTTCCAGTATGCTCTTTGAAATATTATTCCCTTGTAAGAGGGCTGCGGCCACAGAGGGTAACTGGTATAAAATCTTGCCACTTTGCTTTTGCATGAATTTGTAGTGTTAACTAACTTTAAGTAGTTAACTAACACTATGAACTTCATGTTACTGACTCCAATATGGTTGGGGTTAAAGTTTAGTGTGATGAAGATGATGCTAACTAAAGAACCAATTAGTTCTGACAATTATCACTTCATTGTGTTGCAGGAGGTTAAGAAGGGTTGTCGATGCCCTTTCAGAGAACGAGCCGCCATGTCCTCAGCTTTACCTATACAGCTCAGCTGATAGGATAATTCCATTTGAGTCAGTTGAGTTGTTGGTTGAGGAGCAGAGAAAGAAGGGGATAAAAGTATTCTCCTTCAATTTTGGTTCATCTCCCCATGTAGATCACTATCGCCATTTTCCTGACACATATTCATCGCAGCTTCTCAAATTTTTGAGAGAATGCTTCGTCATTGCAAGGCAGGCATGAATGTGTGAGATCAGCCTCTTTCCACAATTCTATTTCACCCTTTCAGAAAATGCTAACAGTAGCATTGGACGATACCCAGAGGAATACCTTGTCAGGTACAGATAATACATATACATCTGTTTCAACATTATTGACATGTTCCAAATTTCGTGCTGTTTACTTTTTCTTATCTGGGAAGTCTTGCCCGATTCTTCAACCGAGTTAGGTATCGGAATAGCCTCAAGGAATCTTTTGTACTGTCTTGTCTCTGGAACCTTAATAAATTTCACCGGATATCTTCACTTGCAGTGATGATAGAAGGCTAGCTTTTTCTGTACGGCTATTAATTTGTGTGATTTCTGGAGCATTTGTTCTCATATTTGATTTCTCTCATTGATTAGTGGACCCTTATCCGAGGAACTTAACAACTGTTGCAATGTTATTAGTGTGAAATTTTTCTTTCTTGTTGGAATGAGTCTGGTGTTCTTCAGAATTGCTTAGACGAGTTGGTTAGCCTTTTGTCGACTCCTAGGGGATTGGGAGTCAGAATTCCAGTTTGCTGAGAGGTCCTGGTATGCCAAGTTTGTATAAAACTTACAAATCTTAGCAACTAGACTTCCATATAAAGACTGCGGAAGCTGTTGCTTGTGTGGCAATCTAGATTTTTCTCCGGCCATTGAAATGCTCAGTCTTCTTAGTGGCACTTAGATCAAATTCGATTCGATTCGCCAGTTTATTGATTCGAATCATGGATGAATTGGCTCGTGTAGCCAGTCTCTTGATTCAAATATTACAGATGAATCGGTTTGTGTGGCAAATAGTGCGATTCACTTCCATTTCTTGATTCGATTATTGATTTAACTCACGATTTACTGTAACTCGACTTTTTCCAAATTAATAAAAAAAAATAAACTAAATTATTTTTAAGATTATTGGTACTGTTATACATGAACTAACATAAATCAAATACATTGTTTAATAATTCTCATGTTCTCTTGTCAACAATAGATATTCTTAATCTAAACAAATTAAAACGCTGCTGTCTTTAACATTCTTTTAGCTTTTATTAATATGTTAATTATTAGAATATAATATTTGACAGTTGTGTCTCGTTAATAATTATATCCAATATATTTTCTTTTTAAAAACCTTTTTATAATTCTATTTACTTTTGTTATTGGGAATCAAATATTTAAATGTATTTATGTTAAAAAAATATGTATGTGCAAGATAGTGATATATAATTGATGGATAAATGTAAAACACACACACACACATAAACAAACATTAGTGTTTAACAAACATTGTCATAATATATTGTTAAGAAGATGGTGGTTGGATCATTAAATGGAAAAGTTTTAAGGTTTATTTGACAAAAGGAAAATTTTTCAAAGGTTAGAACTTAAAACTAGCTTTTTCTTATATAATCTTATGCTAATGTGGTATTTTCAGTACAATCTAATGACTTCTATCCAAAAAAAGTTGAAATAGAATATTTTACCAAGGTTGGGAGTCCCGATGAACAAAATTGAGGTTGAAGTTTAAAATGAAGCAATAATTAAAAGTTATGATATAAATTGGAACAATAATTAAGGGTAAGGTCTGCGGATGGAATTTACCTTTTTAAAGTAACAATATTGGCCCAGTCTTGTGATGATCACTATTGGTTGCTTGATTCTTGAAGTTGCTTTATGAATCCATCATTGGCTCTCTTTAATGTCCTTCTATAATGTAGCAATAGGCCAACTATGGCAGCTTGTCATAGCAACTTGTGGACCATTAGATCAAGAGGAAAAAGCATAGCCGTTGGATGGTTGTTTGATTGTTGACTAGTAAGTTATTTTGTTTTCCTTCCGTCCCAAAATTTTTAATATATTTGACTTTTTATTGTATTTTGACTTAGATTTATTCATATCATTATTTGTTAGAAAAAATTTTTAAAAATATATTTAAAAACTACATGTCTTGATTTATCATTCATATATTAAGATTTTTCATTTATATATTAAAATGTTGGAAAAAAAAACCTTAGATTAATTGTAAAAAATAAATGGAGCAAAAATTTTAGGACGAATGGAGTAATTCACATCTCATCTCTTGTTTTTTGTTTTTGACTGATAAAAAAAGTAAAAAAATTGGAAATTTTCTGATATCTTTTGTTTTGGTGTAAACACCTTTGTGTTATCACCTTTTTGGTAACACATATGCCATGTTCAATGCTTCAAGTGGCTAATAGCTTTTCCTAGGCTTTTAAGCACTTTTTCAATTTCATCCACACTTTTTATATGATTAAAATTTTATCAACTACATTGGCAGAATAGAAGTAACTCAAGCTTTGAATTTCTAGATAAATTTCACACCCATAATCAAAGAAGCGATTGAAAATGATACCTAAAAATTGGCCAAAATACTCGCAAAAAGCAAACTAGACAAGATATGGACAAGTTTTTCCACTCAAGCTCTAGTTCGACTAGGGAACACATAATATCTAAATGAAACTTATTTCTCAAAATTGAATGCAGAAGATAACAATTCTTGTTCAATAACTTAAAAATCACCCCATTGATTTGATTTGGGACCTAATTAATCCAAATAGGAGTAACAAGCACAAAAAATCAGCTACCTACTCGTTGAATGAGGTGTCAACAAGTGAGATTATCAAATGCAAACAGCAAATGACTGGGAGCAGTTGGTGGCACTAGAAATGGAAATGCAGGAGGATGGTTAGTTTTTGCATATTTGACACAAACTAGTTGTCTGCTTTTACCTTTTTCTTCTCTTAGGCATTGCCAATTAATAGAAAGAAGCTTGGGCTAAAACACGGCTTAATTGTTGTTTGCATCTCTTGGTTCTATTTCACATGGCGATTAAGAGGGACACTCTGATACCTTTGAAGAAGTTCCATAAATTTGTTCTCTAGCTTTGTAAATATGTAAGTCAAACGTACGCCCTTCCCCTTATATCCATATATCCACACACACACACACACATATACACATTTCAATACTACTTTTCATAGCATAAAAAAAAATATGAATACATCAAATCTCATGTTCTCCTAAACTTGAGATATGTACAAATCAGATGTAGGATATATACAAAAAAAATAAGAGATATGTACAAATAATATGTAACATGTGTACAAATGACATCATAGATGTGTTACAAGTTTAACATCCCATAAAAACAAGTGTAAATGTTTTAAATCTCACTTTCCTTCAAAATTTGAATATGTAAAAAAAGACTACATATATGTATGGAACTTTATGTATAAATTAAGTGATAGAGATGTGCAAAATATGTGCTACATATGAACAAATAAGATTAGAGATATGTTACAAATATATTAAAAAATATATGTGATATTTATATTCTTTGTAAATAAAATTAAAATTGAAGATACGTACAAATCAAATATCAAATATATATAAACTCGATGTAAAAAAAGTGGTAGATCTCTACAAATAATGTCTGATATATGTACACATATGCATACCTAAAAGAACATTAAGGATTTATTTGAAAAGAAAACAAAAATATGAATGTGTTTTAAATTTAATCTTTACATATGTAACTATGATTAAAATTTTTGCTTAAAAATAAAGTTTGGGTGAAATTAGGTAAAAAAAATATTGAGAGTTAAAACCAAATTAGACTAAAAACTACAGAAAGTACGTCTTCGCTTGCGTGAACAGGGTAGGCGAGGCTTCATTTTTTCCATCAAGGATGGGACGACGAAACGAGAGCAACAGTGGCTTGGACTCCAATGAAAACGACGCAGACAGCTTCTAGGCTCACCAATGGAGCATGGGGACATTTGATGGTGTTGAATCGAAAATGCGAACGCAACAACTAAACGAAGTCGAATTGTGATTGTTCTTCCTAGATCCGGTGATGCCAGGGAACGCGGCATGGGTTACGATGGAGCAGGAGTTGGTCCGCTAAGAAGAAGCCGGTGGTAAGATATAGAGACGTCAGTGAGAAAGAGGAGGAGATACGGATGTGAAGAAGAAAGGGACAAGCTCGGTATTAGCTATTTTAACAAGGTTAGATGAGTAATTTTGCCCATAGGACATACATATAGTCAAGTGTATTTGTTATGGCAAATTCTACTTTGTCGCAGTGGCATGTTGTCACAGTGGATGCAGTAAAAATGACAAAAAAAAAGATGTAAAAAAAGTCAATTGTTGTATGAATTTAATGATTCTAATTTAAATAATGTATAATACAATTATATAATTTATGGGAATAAGAAATTTAAGAAATAGAGTTTGAAAAAAATTAAAAGATATTTGTAAGAGAGAAAATTGTAATATATTGTGTAAAGTTCATTGTAATGAATGAAAATTCAAATTAAAATAGTGGAGAGCAGGGGTTGAAGAACGAAGTTAATGCATTTTTATGGTTAGTAAAAAGTAGATTGGTTGGTAAAGAAAAAATAAATGCAAATGTGTTAGATAGGAGAGGGAGACGGGGCTAAGAAGAGAAATATCATTAGGCTTGAATAAAAAATTCTAGAAAAATTGTTACATTATCGCTACATGATCATCCATGTTGATGAAAGAGAGTGTAAAAGTCTAAATCGATGTTGTGGAAGCATAACAGAAGTTTGTGTTAGTTTTCAAGTCTGAAGAGGAATTTTAGGTTAGTGCTAGTGTTGTTTTGTAAATCTATCTGAAAAATAAATTTGTGATAATCTGAGTTCCAGCAGTTCTTTAAAGTTACATAGTTTTGGTACTACGAAGTCGCATTTGTTTGTACTAAGTAGCAATTTTCAATGTGGAAACAATTGTCAATGAATGTGTGAGAAGTAGCTTATAAGAGTGATTAAAAGATAAAAGAAGCGATAGAAATTTTTTGGTAGTATGAAATAGAAGAAGCGTGTAGTAAATAGGAAAAGCGTTAAAAATTAATGACAAGCTATATGTAAAAATAAAAGGCATTTGTAATAAAATAAAAGTGATTAAGAAGAAAAAAAAGTAATGAAATATATTGTTATTAGAAAATTGCTAAACTGGATATATATTTTTTACTGGTAAAAAATAATGGAGAGTAATACTCAATTTGGTGCAGAGTGGACGTACGGGGAAGATAACACTCATGGTAACACCACATTGTGTTTGGAAGGATTACCTAGCCAAATGAGTGTAAGAGTTAGTGAAAGCAGAGATAATCAATATGAAAGTCAATATGAAATGGAAATAGGTATGAATGAGGAAGAGCAAATGACCAATGATACTATGGTTCGTGATTTATGGAATGCAATAGTTGTGAAGATAAATAAACCTTTGGAGGAATAGGTGCTTAAAGACTTTAATAGGATTGAGTTTGAGTCAATCGAAAGTCCATACTACTTCTATAATAAATTTGGTCATGTGACGGGGTTTTCAACAAGAAATAAACATATCAAGGTTGATAGTAAGGGCATTATATACCATAGGAGATAGGTTTGTGGGAATGAGGGATACAATGTGTCAAAATTGCAAACATCAGAGAGAGTGAGAGAAGACAGAAGAGTGAGTAGGTGCGGATGTTTAGCATCTTTTCGGGTAAACATAAATCATGCATCAAAAAAATATGTCATAACAGAGTTCAACAGCATCCACAATCATGGCCTTGTTGAGAAAGAAAAAGTGCACATTTGTCGATCTCACAAACTCATTAATGTTGCTGATAAGGAGCAAGCAAAACAAATGAAGAAAGTTGGTATGAAGACAAGTCAAATAATGGACTACATGGTGCAGGTTGCTGGAGGGTATGGAAATGTTGGTTTTATAACAAATGACCTATATAACTATGTAGATAGTGAGAAGAGAGAGCAATTATTAGATAGTGATGCTGAGACAACAATTGTATATTTGACCTGCCATGCAAGTAAAGATCCAGAGTTTTATTGTCAGTATGCTATTGACAAGGAAAACAGATTGAGGTATATATTCTGGGTTGACAGTGCAATGCACATGGATTATTCTTGCTTTGGTGATGTTGTTGGGTTTTATTCGACTTACAATACAAATGAATACAGATTACCATATATAGTGTTTATTGGTGTAAATCACCACCATAGTAGCATAGTGTTTGGATGTGCACTAATGAGTGATCAATCAGAAAGAGGATTTTGTGCCTTCTAGAGAGGTGTTTAGATTGCATAGGCGGTAAGGCTCCTACGGCCATTATAACAGATGGAGATAAAGCAAAAAAACTCACCATAAGCAAAGTGTTTCCAGATGCAAGACATCGGTTGTGTTATTGGCACCCGCAAGGCAATTGTAAAGAGAATGTGAAGGTTAGTGGATTTGGAGATCAATTTGCAAGGTTGATGAATGGTGTGGTTAATGTGGAAGAGTTTGAGAAGTAGTGGGTATCAATTGTGGCAAAGTTTAAGTTAGAGGATAATGATTGGGTCCAAGAAAGTTATCAGAAATGTGAGCTATGGGCAATCACATATTTAAAGGAATGGTTTTTTGCAGGCCAAACAAATAATCAAATCTCGGAAGGCATGCATTGTTTTCAAAAGAGATTTCTTGGAAGCAAGTTGAAACTATATGAATTTGTTCAATAGGTGCATATAGCATTGGGAAGATGACGTGAGAATGAGGTTGTAAATAACTTTAAGAGCAGAAACACAAATCCTCAATGCATTACCCATCTTAGGTTGCTTGAGATTCATGCAAGTGAGGTGTACACACCTGCCTTATTTCAGAAAGTGTGCAGTAAGATAATAGAAAAAGCTAATTATGCAGCAATTCTTCATTGCGTTAATGGTGAGGATAAAATCTATTGTGCCTGTAGATATGGCAGTGGTTGAAGACTGCAGATGGTTCAGAACTTACAGAATAGAGAAATATGGAAATGTTCATGCAGAGAACCGATATACATAGGTAAAATTTTTTTGGTTACTTTAGTGGTGTTTGAACAATTAGAATTAGTTGTAATAGGTTTTTTTTGTCACTATGCTTTAGGGATTCCATGTTGACACATATTTTGTGTGCTAAAGTTAGAAAATGTGATGAGGATATTAGAGAGTTTGATATTGAAATGATGGATGAAAGAAGCAAACAAAGATATTGGAAAGAATCATGAGAAAGAAGCAGTTTGTGATATGAAGCAGGTGTTTAGTGCGAGGTGGAGTCAGCTAATGAAAATGGGAAAAAAAATCTTTTACCTTGCAGCAAGGTGTGATAAATATGGGTTTGATGAAGCAAGACAAGAATTAAGTAAATTAACTATCCGGGCGAGTGAGTTATATGAGAAAGTGTGTAAAGGGAAGTCGAGTATGCATAGTGATGTCACATATTTGAATCCAAAAATGGTTAAAAATCTAGTTGTGATTAGTGGAAGAATACATAGGAGGAAGAAAACAAATACTGATAAGCGACAGATGAAGTGTAAGAAATGTGGTGGAACCGATCACACAACACAATTATGCATGCAAGGTGCAAATAATGGTAAATAACGCAATAAGGAAGGTCCTTGTAAGGTGATGTGTTTTCATTACATAC